>JAAMXJ010000131.1:630364-666166 GCA_019693375.1 Asterochloris erici | reverse complement strand
CCCCCCCCCCCCTGCAGGCCACAGGGAAGGTGCGCGTGGCAGTCATTCGGGAGGAGGGCAGCAACGGGGACCGCGAGATGGGCGCAGCGATCTGGGCGGGGGGCATGGAGCCCTGGGACGTCACCATGTCAGACCTGCTCAACGCACGCGCCAGCCTTGACTCCTTCCGAGGTCGGCAGGCACCCATCTGCCAGCATCACTGCCAGATGCTGTGTTGTGTGCCATGCCTTGTGAGGTCTGCTGTCCGACCTGGCCCTGCTGCCAAGGAGCCTCAGGGACACGGGAGGCGGATGAACTGCCATCGGGCCTCAAGGGCACAGGAGCCCGGGTACACAACAGGCGCTCCTGCTGCTCAGCCCGGTCCCTCTCGTAAGGCCTGAGGGGCGTGTCAGTGTGATCTGGCACTACAGCACACTGCTCTCCCCCGTGCAGGCATCATCTTTGTGGGCGGCTTCAGCTACGCTGACGTGCTGGACAGCGCCAAGGGCTGGGCTGGCACAATCCGTTGCAATGCCAAGCTGTGGGAGCAGTTCACCACCTTCTACAACAGGCAAGCCAGGGGTGCTCATCCTGGAAGAAGCAGGACAGTCTTGCTGCTCAAGCGGGCTAGCCACACAAAGGCAAACACATCGGGCACCTGCAGCAAGCTGACTTCCAAGCATGCATTTGCTGAATGCTGAGACACCATGAAAGCGCTTCACTACAGTCCCTGGAACACCTGCTGCCATGCTGGCCAATGGCCCTGAGTACTGTATCACTGCAGGTCATGCACTTTCAAACTAGGCATCCGCGCATGGCTCTTGTAGCTGATGCTCAAACAGAGCTTGTAAGCCCCTGGTGTGCCCTGCAGGCCAGACACCTTCAGCCTGGGCATCTGCAACGGGTGCCAGCTGATGGCGTTGCTGGGCTGGGTCCCCGGCACTGCCGCAAGCGGCGCCAATGGCACTGCCGGCAGCCCCTTCCTGCCGGACAGGCGGCAGCCCCGCTTCATCCACAACCAGTCGGGGCGCTTTGAGAGCCGCTGGACGCAGGTGCACATCCAGGAGGACAGCCCAGCCGTCATGCTCAAGGTGAGATGGTATGCCAGGTGGCATTTTTGTGTACTGCAATGCTCAAGGAGGTGCCAGGCAGCAGCCCACTGTTGCTGGGAAGGTACCCAAACCCACAGCCTGGTGTCGGTGCACTGCGGGCCAAGCAAAGATCGCTCTGTTCTCAATGTTCCCACCACACGTCCCATTGCATCTCGATTCATCCCTATATTTGACCTCCATGCAATCTTGCAGCCGTGCTTGACAATCTGTGTTTCAATACTGAATGCACATACAGGACAGCCTAGCTGTCATGCTCGAGGTGAGATGCCGTCCCAGACAGCCCCTGAACAGTATCTGGCGTGCATGCTTGCTCCACACCTGTACAGACAGAATGGCCACAGGATGAGCATATGATGTTCAGACTTGTGATGGGACCCGCTGGGCGCCTGCAGGGCATGGGGGGCGCCACCATTGGCATCTGGTGTGCGCATGGGGAGGGGCAGGCCCATTTCCCGGATGCTGCTGTTCAGGAGCAGGTCCTCAGCGAGAACCTGGCGCCTGTCAGGTCAGCCTACTCTTGACACTTTGCCTGCACTGAACACTGTCCCTGCTGTCATGTGCTGCTCCTGGATGCCAATGTCCAAGTCTTGGGTGCTGCAGGTATTGCAATGCAGACCAGAAGATCACCCGGCAGTATCCTTTCAACCCCAACGGCTCACCTGAGGGCATTGCAGGGCTGTGCTCACTAAACGGCAGGCATCTAGCCCTCATGCCGCATCCTGAGCGGTGCTTTCTCATGTGGCAGAATCCATGGTTTCCTCAGGACAGCGGCCTTTCAAGGGACCAGCCAGGTCCCTGGTTGAAATTGTTTCAGAACGCCCGTGAATGGTGCGAAAGTCAGTGACCTGCTGGGGGTAGGCAGCAGCAATGCTGCCTGCCTGGCCCATCGCAGCTTCCTATGTTGTAGCTTTATGTTCAGGGCATCTGTTCAACAGTATGTGTTAGGCAGGCAATGAAAGTTGCACATAAAGTCCAGTCAGTATTGCAAGAATGTAATGAGGCACTGCTGTGTACCCAACACCAGCAATGCAAATGGTTAGATGCGCCAACTGTCTGCCACAGCAGTCTCATCTGGAAGAACGAAGGGCTTTTCAATCAGCTGCACAATGCGCTCTCCATTGTATGGATCCTCCTGAGCGATACCAATGGCTGCATCCTGCTCAAGCTCGTGCCGGAGGGCTTGGACGGTGGGTGCTGGGTGCTCGCTATTGGCAGGCGTAGAATTGGCACTCTCAGGGACCTGCAGGCCCACAAGCTCATACAGAGAGACACAGGGACGCTGACTGGCTGGGATCTTGGTCAGGACTGCCGCACCTGAGCAAGACGTTGTGCCAAACCCTGGATGCGCTTCTTGTTGGCAGGCGTGGACAGTGCCGCCACCTCAGCAGCCAGGCAGCTCCCGTGAAAGGCATTGCCGGTGGGAAAGAGGTAGAACGGCGGCAGTGCGCCGCCTGATGGCCCTGCACCAGCTTGGCCGAAGGGCTGAGGGGCCACCCACGCATGTGCAGACTCAGGCAGGGTCAGTGGCAAGAAGGGCTCCAGTTCCATCTGGGCGGCAGTGGTATACTCAGAGGATGCCGCATTTGACAGCTGAACACACATGTCGATAGAGTGTGCAGCAGGAGCATGCCCAGGCAGCAGGGAGTGCGGCTGCTGAGCAGCAAGGAGCAGGGTTGCTGGGAGGCAGCTGCTGCCCCAGACCTGCAGCAGCCGGAGGCGGGGCTCCCACTGCAGTGCCGCAGCACGCGCAGGGCTCAGCGAGGTCCAGGGTGGCCGTCCTGCGCTCCAACGCCATCATGTCTCGCCTGCAGTGGGCGCAGGAGTTCCGCATGAACACCCATCGTCATGTTGGGGAGCAGCGACTTGGCGCATGCAGCTCGTGCAGCATTGGGAGCAACACGTCACCTTGCAGGGCACAGGCTGCACAGTTGTCCCTCGAGCATGCAGATTGAAGGATGTCCCTGTGTCACACGCGCCCCAGCAAGCCCTTTGGGACACCCCAATGAGCCTAAAGCAGATGGCCACTTCTGGTTTACCTGAGGGCGTCTGCAATGCGCGTGGCATCGTCCATCTCACTCTTGAGGTGGTCAATCTGCAATACGCCACAGCAAATAAGTCAAACAGTCACTTAGCTTCGCGCATGCGATGTCCCATTCACGCGCTCAGCTTTGCGGGCGGTGCAAAGGGTTCCGCAGCCCAGCATGCAGGTCAGCTGTTTGACTTGCGCTGTCTGCCAAGGGCAAGTTGCCCCTCAACACTACATGTTCTGGCTTGTCCTTGTTGCTGCAGGCACATCATGGAGAGGTGCACCAGCGCCCTTGGTTCACTCCAAACCAACAGGTGAACAAGCTGCACCTGCGCATTGTAGTCCTCCAGCGACTGGCAGATGGCGTCCTTGAAGGCGTCGATCTGCACGAAGTCTGGGAAGAGGGGCAGCACGTCCTCAATCTTGACCACGCCCCCTGCCTGGCGCAACAGCTGGTTCACTGCACGGATGTTGGCCTCCTGCACAGGGTGCGGGCACGTCAGAGCCATGCCTGGTGCAGCGGAGGGACCACAGCTCCCACAGGTTGCAAACAGCACCTTGCCCCTTGCGCCGCATTGCAGTTGAAAGCACTGTAAGGTCGAGGTGCAACCTGCTGGTGCCAGAGCCTGTGCAGACACGCTACAGACCTCAGGCGGCGGCACTTCCTCAGGGGTCTAGCAGATGGCGTACAGGGCTTGCGGAATTCAGCATTACTGCAAGTGAGCCTGTGAGGTATCAAGACACCATCATTTGCTGATTACAGACAGGAGTCACAAGCAATGCTTGTCACAGAGCAAAATCTGCAGCTGACAGGTGCTTGCTGTGAGCCTCGCTGCCACAGGGTGACCAGATCCCTGTAGCCAAAGAGGATGGACTGCTGGAGTACAGCAACTGCTGTGATCCTCCGAGCGGTGGGCGTCACGCAGCGCACCGTCTGGTCAGTCCCAGTCTGCTTCCCTGAACCTGCTGGTTTCTGCTGGATGATGTGGCGCGCAATGGACAGCCACAACTTGCGTTTGAGAACCTCGTCCTGGGGCTTGTTAGCCACAGCAGCCGCCTGGGCAAAGTCGGAGTCCAGCGCCAGGGCCACTGCATCCTGCGGGGTGCAGCAGCTGTGAGCCAGTCCTGTTGGGCAAGCACAGACAGGCACAGCACCAGGCCCTCTGCGCTCTGCAGGGTGCAGCGGCTGCAATGCCAGCCACACTGGCCGTGCTGTCAGCGGGTTGTGCAGCTCTGGTGTCCAGCGCTGTAGGCCCACATCCTTTGGGTCCAAGCAGCCGGGACAATTGAGGAGTCCTGGCCTTGCATGACAGCTTCTGGTCATTCACTGCATCTCCTGCTCTTCAGACTCATACACTCTGCATCCAGAGAAGGCCGCAGCCAACAATGCCTGGCTGAGGAGGGTGTGAGGTAGACCGGTGAACAGCATGCTGGCACTGGCAGGGTCGCGCTTTGCAGGGTGCAGACCGCCTCAGGCATGCGTGGCAGCGGTGTTGCAGGCAGCAGAACAGCAGGCACTCAGCCACATGAGATGTCACCTTGCTGCAGACCAGTTGTGTGGCCGTGCAGATGGAGCCCTGCGGCCCTGTGCAGCATGGCGGCTTGTTGGACCCACCTCTTACATGCCCCATGTCACAGAGCGTGATGACGCAGGCCCACCGGCAGCCATCCATACTGCTAGGGCGTGTGCCTGTTTCTTGACGCCCTCTGTGCATGCCTAGATTGCAGGAACATGGTGGTTCCACCATACAGGCAGCCTTGTATCCAAAGTCAACATGTGACTACTGGTTGGACCCACCTCGTACATGCCCACATCGCAGAAGAGGGTGATGCAGGCCCGCAGGCAGCCTCGCTGGCGCGCCAGGCGCAGCGCAAACTGCGGGTCATACAGAGGGCGGCCAAGCACGTCACGCGCGCTGGCCAGGTACTGGAGCAGGGGAGCCTCATCCGCATTCAGGGTGTAGAGGGCAACCTGCAGGGATTCAGGTGCAGTGAGGTAAGACTTGTGCGCTGGCTGATCCTGCAGGCATGCGAGATGCTTGTCAATGAACAACCAGGCAGGCTTGTGTGGTGCAGGTCCACCAGGAACAGGTGGGCTGCATGGTGAGCTGCTGCCACAAGCTGCAGCTGGCCCAGCGTGACGGTCAGCAGCATCAGGAGCAGGGCAAGGCAGGGAACCTGGGTTGCGCTAGATACCGCGCGGTGGCAGTGACTGGTTGCCCGAGAACCCTTGTGGCCTGTGAGCCGAGGCTTGCCGACCTTGGCGTGGCAGCTCATCACAGGCTGGGCTGCTGCCATGCGTACCCGGTGCGTTGCTGCGCACACGGCGAGGCTGCCGCAGCACCAGCAGCCCTGCTCGCTCCTGGGTGAGCTGCCACAGCAGACATGGCCAGTGTCCGCAGGCCACTGGGCACCCTGCACACAGACTGATGCTCACCGCAAAGTGATGCACTGCTGGGTCATCCACCTCCAGGCGGGTGATGCAGTGCTCCACATAGCGAAGGGCTGTGCGGCGGCCAGCCTCGGGCGCCCCCTCCTCCCCAAAACGCAGCAGCGCAGGGAGCAGCCTGCACAGCACATGATGTCAGACAGGTGTCGCAGCGCTGCAAGCGCACAGCAGATGTCCTTAGCCGGGATGACAGCGCTGTTTAGTGGCCACCCCGGGGAGCCCCGATGGGCCGAAGCGCAGCAGCACAGGCAGCAGCCTGCACAATGACATAAACTGAGACTGGAAGTATAGCAAAACTGCCTCAGACGACCCCCCTCACCCAGGCGCGGCATGGCCGCCAGCAACAGCCTTGTGTACCAGCTGAAGTGGAGCTGGTGGGGTGGCGAGGCTGCATGCTGCAGTGATGTGACAGTGGCAGCAAATGTGTGGCAGCCTGATCTGTCGACGGCGCAGTGAGGCATGCTAACTCCGAACGCACAGAGCAGCCCACAGGAAGTGCTGCAAGGTGACAGGTTTTGCGGGCAGGAGATGCCTAGGTGTAAGATGGGTGCATAGAGCAGCTGAGGGCGGGCATGCAGGGAGGGTGGCAGCAGGCACCTGGGGGCGTCCAGGGCCGGCTGGGCGGTGATGAAGGCTGTGACCGCCTCCTCAGGGGCAGCCTCCATCAGTGCGGGGGCAAACTTGTAGAGCAGCTCCGGGGACACGTTGGGGCGGCGCAGGATGGCCAGGGCCCGCTTGACGTCTCTGCGTGCCATCAGGTGTTCCAGGACAGCCTCATTGTCCTGCAGACAAGCTGCCACCCATTGAGCGAACAGCAGAAGAAGACACCTCGATGCAGTGGGGAACATGGGGAGCAAGCTGCTGCACCTTCCCATGAGCTCAACTCGGCATGCCAGGCTCACCTTCCTGTAGGTGGCATACTCCAGAAGGTCATCCAGGCGCCCGTAGCCAGCCAGCAGGCTGACAGTCACGTTGACGTCCAGCACCTCCACATTGGCCTTCAGGAAGTCGCGCAGCTGCCCCACCAGCTGCTGCCGGCCAGCGCTGGCACCGTCCTCGCCGCTGCTGTCCAGCAGGCTGCGATTTATGCAGTCCAGGTACAGCTCTGTCAGCCATGTTGCGACCATTGTGGCCTGCAGCAGAATGAGGTGCTGCCCCTCGCCACGGGCACTGGCGCAACCACAGGCAGTGCAGGCCTGAGTGCCGTGCATAGCTCTCTCAGCCAAGTGGCACCCTTAGTGGCCTGCAGCAGCACACCCTGGGTGATGCCGACGCAGAGAGAGATGCTGCTGCCTGCTGGGGAGCCCTGGGTGCAGCATCCAGCTGGCCAGCTTTCAATGGCCCACATGAGGGGTGTGAGGTTGGCGGCATCAACCCTTAGGGTCACGAAAATAGGAAGTGCAGCGCTGTGGGGACAGCGCACGGGACAGTGCTGCTGTCAGCCGGGCTGCTGCCAAGGCATTTTCTGAGGGACTGTGGCTTCAGTGTGCAGCTGTTAGTTGATCATACACCAGAAACGTCACCAGGCAGGCCTCAAGATCAGCCAGGACACCCCAGCTCGAGTGCTGCACCGAATCAGGCTGAAGATGGTGGCAGGGGCCAGCAGAGATGCTGACCCGGCCTTCAATTCCTCTTGACCTCAGGCTAGCCCAGCTTGAAGCCCTGAATGCAGCAGGCCTCACACTGATGCGGCAGGCGATCAGCAGGCGCACCTGTGCCTTGTCCCCCTTGCCCAGGCTGGCCAGCTTGGCCTGCAAGAATGCCTGCAGGGCCAGCAGGTCCTCCACGTCCACAAATTTGAGGGCAACCTCCTCAAAGGACGGGCTGGCCGCCGTCACCTGCGATGCAACCACTAGTGTTAGGGGCCTCGGAATGAGGCCCTGCCTTGCAGTCTAGAGAGCACATCAGGGACGGCAAGACCGCAGCTCTGGACTTGTGGGTCAAGGGCAGTGACAAAGACCAAGGGTGGAGCTGAGGTCCCAGCTGACCTTGCCATACAGCCTGGCGGCCGCAACATAGTCGCCGTCACAGAAGCAGGCGTCCCCTTGGGCAATGTACACAGTATCCCGCTGTGCCTGTGGGCAGCAGAAGCACTTTGTAGCATCTTGGGAGGGGGACTGCAGCGAGTTGTCCTTTGGCTTACAAGCAGCCGCAGTCCCTGAAAGCATACTGCATGTTGAACAGAGCGCAGGGGCCTGACAGGCACATGCGTTGCTGCACACACTGAGGGCACTACTGCCGTCTAAATCTGGGTTGCATGCCCATCGAGTCTGCAATGCAGGCATTGCAATTTAGGCTGCTTGTGGCAGCGCCTGCCACTACTGTCAGCAGCACAATTTATCAATGCACGGACGCAGCGACGTGCTCAATGGCAATGCCTTGGCGGCTGCGTCTGCTACATGTGTTATGGGTGCAGCAGCATGGTGACCTGCTTGCGGCAGTGCCTGATGGCATTGTCATAGTCCTGCTGCTCCAGGTAGATCTGCCACATATCTCGCCGCTCATCATGCACGGTCACCTCATAAAGCCCATCCCCTGCAGTGCATGCACACTCAGCCACAATGATGGCATGCACACGTAAGAGTGAGGGCAGGCCTGAGAGCACCACAAGGATGACAGCCCAAGTCCACACCAAACAGTGCAGGCAGTGAGCGCTTTTTTGTGATGCCCACAGCATCATGCTCCAAAATGAAGTGCTCAACATGCTCAACCTCCCAAGATACTAAGCAAGACCGCTGCTGGCCGCTCAGCAGTGAGTGTAAAGCTTTGTGGCTCTTATGCAGCCTGCCCTTGTGTAGGAGGCCCTTGGCTTGCCTGTGTACAGGTAAATCATGCCGTCTGAGTCGTCTGCTTGCAGCCCTGAAGGGGTGCCCGACACTAGAGCACCGGTGGGGACAGGTGCAGCTGCATTGAAGCCAGAGCTGGACCGCCCCAGGCTAAGGGTGAGCTCCTGAGTCAGCAGCCCACTGACCCTGTTGAGGCATTGCATCCTGCTGGGGTACAGCAGCAGCAGGTGGTACTGGCTCATGGCCTGCATGAAGAGGAGCTAGTCATGAGGCCTGCGCAGGTGGTGCACCTGGGCACTGTGTTCGTATCATGCAGTTGGCAAACTGCCAGTTGAGTGCGGCTCTGCCGGTGTCCACACTTCTTGCACGCTTGTTCTGCACAGCAATGCACAAGCAAAGCAACGAGAAACAGGTGGCAATGTATGACAGACTGGTTCCTTGAGGCTGCAGCTGCGCAAAAGCGCCACAGAGGGCGCCAGCAGCCCCTTCCTGTCAGGCAACAGTCTTCAGTCAGGCTGCAGAACAGCACCCACCACTGACAGGGGGGCTGTCTGGCTGCCAGCATCACCGCGCTGGTAGGGCAGCAGCCTGTGGTTGGCCAGCATGTGCAGCTCCTGTCCGTCCTTCAGCCCCTCAGCAGCTGCCAAGTTGAAGCCGCCATAGTACACCCCTGGCTCACTCAGCCAAGCAAACCCCTGTAGTACACAAGCACTCCATCAATACCGGCCCGGCCGCTCACAGGGCAAATGCACCCAAACACATGAGCGTGTGCATATGCGTGCAAGTTGTCCCCAAGAAGGGTACCCACATCAAGTGGATACTTGGTGCCGGAGGAGCGGGCAGGACCCTTGCCTGATGCTGTAGGGTGTGCCAGCTTGTTATGCAGGGCCACGGCTGCTTTTCAATCTGCACAGTGCAGCAGAACCCACCTCAACATCATCCGTGCCTGGCTTATAGCGCACGTGAAGCTGCGTCCTGGCAAGGGAGCCAGGCAGCTCAATGACATTGTTCTCGGCTGCATGGCAGGACTTTTGTGTTATCACCGTGCACATCGCCAGGAACAGATCAACAACAAGACTGCAGCCTGCATGGCCGTTGATCAGCAAGCCGCGTGCCTGCAGCTTGGTGCTTGACAGCCACAGCCCAAAGCCACAAAGCCGTCCAGCATGCAGCTTTGCCTGCGGAGCAATTCAGCAACAGCAGCTCAAGGCTTCATATCACCTACCAGGGTTGGCAGCGTAGCTCTCAAACACAGTCGCTGCGGAGCCTTTGCCCACGTAGACAGACAGCTGGCTGGGGGTGGCCAGCAGCACCAGGAGCCTGTCCCCACTCCAGGCATGCTGGCACAAACCATGTATGGGCTCCGGGGGGCCAGGCACCTGGAAGACCAGCTTGGGTGCCCTGTCCCGTTTGTCCTTCTCATCGATCTGGACCTCGAGGACAGCACCAGTTGCCGTACCCAGCAGCAGCGACCTGCGGGCATGAGTGTGGCTGTCGATGTGGGCCTCGGTGATGCAGCAGCAACCTTCACAGACAGGTGTGCACATGTCTGACAGTGTCATATATGGTCTGCAGGAGGCTCCCGGTGGCTGTGCCCAGCAGCAGTGACCTGCAGCATGCGTGGCTTGTCCCTGTTGAGCTGCATCTTGCCTTGAGGCTGTGCCCTGTCTCTCAAGGCTGCGTGACTGCCAGACGTGACCAGCCAAGGATGCAGCCGTACCATGTGAGAGGATGGCTTAGCCCTGGCAGGACAGCTGATGCAGCCGGACCAACTCAGGGCAAGCTTCATGGGGTTCGCAGACTGCAGGCAATTCAGCAGGGAGTGGCGGGGTGAACAACAGACAGTGGCGCAGGGTGTCTGCAGGAATGTCTGTGGCAGGCGCCGTGACAGGGTTTACAGCCGCACCCTGTGTTGCCCTCGCCACCCTGCTGCTTATTCCAGGCCACTGCTGTGATGGGCACTCCCTTCAGCTTGCTCAGCGCCTTGGCCTTCTTCCAGCGGGCGTGGATGTAGTGCACCTCTGTGGTGGCCTCCACTTGCACCAGACACAGCGTGTGGGAGCCAGTGGGGGCCACGAAGAGCCCTTTGACGGAGGCATCAGCTGCCTTAGAGAGCTCCACATCCAAGACTGCAGGGCACAGGCTGGAAGTTTGAGACTGCAAGAGGCATGCATGTGGGAGCAGCACACAGCAGCTCTCAAAGGAGGCACTCGGCACTGTCGAGTGCTCCAAACATTGGTGACTGCAGGAAAGGGCTGAGAAGCTGCTGTTTGTAAGGGAGGCAGTTGGAGGCCGGGACGGCAGCAACTCTGGGGAGGTGCCACGGGGTCTGAAGAGCTTCCTGTCCAAGACTGCACAGTAGTGCTGAGAAGCTTGAGGTGCACAGGACCAAGGCAGACAGGGGATGACCACCTCTGAAGCTCGTGCAGGCGCAGCTTGAAGCTGGAGAGCTCGGTGAGGGAGCCCAGGGGGCCGAGCTTGGCCTTTCCACAGTAAGCTAACAATGACTCCTGTGGATGGCCGCTTGGAGGTGCAAGCTGTGCCCAGAGCCTGCACATTGCAGGTTCAGGTGAGGATGCTGAAAGCCCTCTGCTGACCTGGTGAGGTGCCCTGTTGAAGGTCATAGCGGAGCAGGTACGCTCGAGCTGTGGCCAGAACTACCAGGCCCCCGACTGTGGCCAGGTACGCAATCTGGCCTCGCCCTCTGCAAGCCAGCAGGTCGCTGACTGACTGCTGTTGAACACAAAAGGAGATGAGAGAGCAAGGAGTATGCTGCTGCACACCTGGTGAGCTGCCTATCAACTGGCTCGACTCCAAATATGGGCCTAGCTCCTGTTGCCCCATCCGCGCTTTGGCCCAGGCCAGCCCCAAGGGCAGAGAGCTGATCATCTGCCTCTCCTGCAACCTGATTGCCCGCGCGGACTGTGTTCCAATCCTCTAGCAGACTCATGTGGCCAGCAGCTGGGCATAGGCACTGTCAGAACAAAAGTCATAGACTGCTATGATCGATGCCATGCCATGCTGGCGTTGGGATGCTGAGATCAGGTGCAGAGAAAGATATCATCTCAAGGCGATCAGCACCAGCCTTGCCCGGAGAGAAGTTGCGCAGCGCTTGAAATGCACTGAATAGGTCATCGCCAATGTCTCTTAACAGTTTCCCAGCCAAACAAGTCATGGGAGCCTGCTGAGAGATCCCAATGCCATGGCCAACTGATGCTGGTGATCCACAAGCTTGAAGGATCTGCAGGGCAGCAGAGGGGACAATAGAAGGGCCAGGATGCAGGCAAACAGGGTGAAGACAGCTGACAAGGTCTGAGTGAGGGTGCCTGGGGCGTTGTGCATGCTGCGTGCCCTGAGGCTTGGACAGCATGCTTGCAATGGGGACCTTGTGTTCTGTGGTTGAAGTCGATTGCCCTGCTCTTCAGACTGCATCATTAGTGGAATTCCAGTGAGTGCGCCTGCATGCCACCTGAGAAACGGACTGATCAGCATGGCCAGGCTGTGTTGCAGCACCTCTCTATATAACTTGTTCAGGGCATGGACAACCAGGCAATGTACCATGAGCAAGGCTCTGCTGGGCCCTGTCTCTGACCTGGTGGTGAGGCAGCATTGCCCTGGAACTAGTGCGAGGCTTTTGGCAAAAACCCAGCATTGACAGCATGCCAGCCCGAGCATGCTGTCTGGTGCTTGTAGGCCGCCAGCAATGGCTGGCACATGTGGGCTGTCAGCTGCGCTGGTACCTTTCAACATCGATCCAGCTTTATAGACTTGATCTGGACAGCTGCTGCACCCAGAGTGTTGACATGCTTGGGTTTCATGCACTCATGCAACGCAGGGGTCTGAAGGTAGATGTTGATGGCACCACAGTGTCTGTAAGGTGCTTTCAAAGAACCTGCAAGAGCATGCATGCCCTGTCCTTGGCGTGAGCACCATACCCTGAGCGCCATGGCAACCTGCAAGCAGCCTGCACAGATCATTGGAAGCAGGATGGGACCATTTGTGGGCGCACAATGAACTACCCTGCCCTGAGCAAGAGCTGCAGAGGTCTTGCACACAGTGGCCAAGCTTGCCTTTGTCGAGTGAGATGATAACTGGCATGGAAGGGCCCTAAGCTGGCCAGATAATGATCTGGGCACTTCCTGCGATGCAATAAGAATTATCAGATTGAAAAGGTGAAAACATGATTGCTTTCTTCCTTTCATTCTGATTGATTGAAAACCATGGCAGGCACCCAGAAGGTGCTTGATAAGCTGCAGCGAAGCTTGGAGGCGGGATCCTACTATGATGCGCAGCAGGTGTAGTGTGCCAATTGTCATAACTATGCAACAGATCGGCAGTCTCGGCTCGTTCCTACTGCAGCTGAGCTGCCTGAGCAACAAGCTTGTGACCTGTGCTGCTGCAGGCTTTCAAGTCTGTCTTTTATCGATACAGAGCTCAAAAGAAGCTCATCGACAGCTACAAGCTGTGCGAGGAGGGTGCCAAGCTGCAGTTGCAGAAGGGACAGCTGAACTGTGGCGTGGAGCTGGCCCTGCTTCTCTTGGAGGTCTGCTGCCTGCTTCTGTGGCTGCATGGCAGCGCTACTGGGGCAGATTATGATGTTGTCACCACGCTGAGTGTGTGGCCTGCCCTGTCTTCAGGCCTACACAACTGACAAGGTCACCAGCAGCCGGGAGAACATGGAGCGCGTGTTTTCAATACTGGATGCCTTCCCCCGGCCAGACACGGGCTCACCTGAGGCCCAGACTGCGGTGGACAGCTGCACCAGGGTCGTTCAGGCCGCCATCAAGTGGGCGAAGAGGTGTGTCGCCTCCGCAGTTTGAGCCTCTGTGCTCAGCGCGTGGACACACCTTGCCCACCCGTCGCTGCCACCAGCATTGCGCTGCGCTCTGGCTGGCCCCAGAGGATCAGGCATTGCAACCTGGACACACAGCAGCGTCCTGTTGCCAAACTGCCTGCACCTGTCAATCATGCACCTGCTGCACTGTCTCCTCTGCAGGTTCAGCACAGGCGGCGACCACATTCGCAAGCTGCACGACAAGCTTGCGACCTACGTATGGGAATGTTTCACTTGGCAGGGGTTCGGCACCGCGGCAGTGCACTATGCCAGGGGCACAGATGCCACCTCGTTTGCTGCAGGTGACGCTTTCTGCATTCAATCAGCAGCACGCACACTCTCCAACAGCAGGCGCCTGACAGTGTGGCTGCCCAATGGTAGTCCTGCTGCTTGGCCAGCTGACTGACAGCCCTGCTGCACCAGGCCATGATATCTGCCTGGCGGCCCAGTCTGTGGCTGGCTGATTGATCCCCATTCTCCCCGCAGCTGGTATGTCGTGTCAGTGTCAGCCTGGCACACATGCTGCACCCTGCCTGCACACAGGGTGAAGAGGAGGGGGACTGCTCCTGTACAATTCCAATCCTTAACCCCTTCGCTCCCCAGCTGTGCTGAAGTGGCCCATTGCAGCATGCATCGCCTCAGATTTGCACTGCCCCCTGGCAGCGCTGCTGATGCAGCAGGGCGTGATGTCTGGCACCTGCCGGCACACATGCTGCCTGGGTCTGCAAGCCACTGCAGCCCTCAGCGCTGCTCACCTGCTGCACAGCTGCCCCCACTGCATCATGCACCGCGGTGTCAAGCGTGCCTGCACACCCTGCCAGGCCAGGCAGTGAGTTCCCACCCTGCCTGCTGCAGCCCTGGCGCAATGTGTCATGCAAGGCAACCCAGAGGAGGAGGAGCTGTTTGTTGCAAGGGCAGCCCTGCAGCTGCTGGCAGCTGGGCGCCAGCAGGAGCTGCCTGTGCGGGTGGAGGACGCTCAAGAGCTGCTGCAGGTAGGCAGGCTCTCCTGGTCAAGGGGCAAGTTCCTCTGAGGCATTCGCTTCCCTCAGCAATTAATGGTTGCGACATTGAAAGCAGTGGTGGGTGCAGGGAGGATGCTCAAGAGTTGCTGGAGGTGGATAGGCTGTCCTGAGGGCCATGCTGCAATCAGTAAATGACTGCAGGCAGCTGCCCTGTGAGGGTGAAGGGTGCGAGCAGGAAGCTGCAGGTGGGCAGATTGGGTTTGGGAACAGTGTCTGCTTGTGTGCACACGAGTGATGATTGGACAATGCTCAAGAGCTGCTGCAGGCAGGCAGGCTGTGCATGGGGCCATGCTGCAGAAGTATGATGGCTGCAGACAGCTGCCTGCAAGTATGGAGGATGCGCACTCGCTGTCGCAGGTAGGCTATGTTGGGGGATATCTGGTCCTTGGCGCACGGCTGCGTGCCAGTATATGACGGTTGCAGGAAGCTGAAGAGCTGCTGGCCTCTGGGCAGCCGCCAGCATGTAGCGGCAGGCAGCTGCCTGTGAACATGAAGGATGTGCACAAGCTGCTGCAGGTAAGCAGGCTGTGTTGGTGACACAAACTGTCCTTGATACTCATCATCTTACAGGTAGAGTGCCTCACCAGCTGATGAGACAGTGGCATATGGGAGGTCACATGGGCCACATGCTTTGCCACAGAGACTGCCTGTCTGCAGCTGCATACAGTGGGAGCAGTTGCTCGAGATGAGCGAGCCATTCCTGCAACAATAGCGCCCTTAAAGCTCACCATGCGTGCAGGCTGCCAGGGCAGTGGCTGCTGCAGGCCATGCACCCATGCCTGCCTACAGTTGCTGGCTGTTGAGATGGCAGCCATCCCAGACGCCACCCTCATGAGTCAGCAGTCCATTGTGCCCCCAGTGCTGGGCACCGCCCTCTGGCTACAGGTCTGGCAGCCTAATGGCTGTGCTCCCTGCAGCCTCACAAGGTCTGCCTGCTCCTGCTGCAGTCCTATGAGGCCATTCAGAGGAGAGCAGTGCCAGACACCCCCCTCATGCACTTCCTGCACCTTCTCATACAGGCAAGCTGCTGCTGCCAAACCTGGTGGGCCTGTCTGGGAGCACTGCACCTGCCTGCAAGCTTGCAGTCTGTGCCTGCCTGCGTGAGCTGCCTCTGCCTGGGACAGCACTACACCTGGCTGACCCGACAACTCAAATTGCATGCCATCCAGAGTCAGCCCGCATAGACTATGTGCAGGGCTGCAGCTGCACTTGACTAAATGGCAGTGTGAGCCCACTCTTCTCCCTACTGCAGGCGCTCGCAAAGCGGTCCCTCCCCTTGGTCGAGGTGCTGGAGAGGGAATATGCAAGCAGCCTCAGCACAGATCCACTGTTGCTTGCCCTGATGTCCCAAATAAAGCAGGTCTACTTCAGAGTGCAACAGTCTGGAGCTGGAGGGATGCAGGGGCTTCTCTCAGGCATGATGCAGATGCTGGGCGAGGGCTGAGGACCTGCTCTGCGGCCGTTGACACGCCATTGGATGATGTCGCAATTTGACCAAGTGGTGCTGAACTCACACTCAAGGCCGCACGTGAGGTTTCTCTGGTGGTGGCAATAGCTTTCAAAGTTCAATGCTGATCGGGCATGCTCTGTGCCCCTGGCCTTTGAGCGCATCTTGACAAAGCACGCAGCACGTTGTCCCTTCATTCTGAAATATGAATTCTTGGGTATGACAAGTATGAGGAAACCTGTCGGTGTGCAAAAACATAAAGGGAACGCTGAACTGAATTTGGAAGATGCGGTGAGCTGCAGCCTGTATAGCTGACACAGTGTGAGGTATTTACATGATGGCACGGTGCATGAGGACTAGGCAGGCCCCAACACAGCCGACTGCTGCCAGGGTCAGTAGTGCAGGCCACCTGTGCATGGGGCCAGCCTGTCCTGAGAATGGGCCACACAAAGCCTGCTGCTGATCTGCGCAGACGGCATGAAACAGGGGCAGGCTCTCCACCCCCTGCTCTCTGCTCAGCAGAGGCGCGTGCAAGCTGGAGCATGCTGTTGGCGTGTCGATGGAGCTGTGCCCATCGTCCAAGCTGCTGTGCCCTGCTTCACTGCCGGAGGTGTCCACCACCTGCAGCTCTGGGGGTGCAATGCGCACAGCGAGAGCCACGTCGTCGCCGCACGCCGTGGCCTGATCAGGCTTGACAGGTGCCAGCTGCCGCGCCTGGGCGTGCTGCTGCCTGAGAGCCTCTGCCTGGATGTTGAGCTCTGGACGTCCCAGGCGCTGAGCAAAATCAGCCGCCGTAGCACTGTCAAAGGCCTGAGCTGTGAACCAGAGGCTGGCAGCCTCTGGGGTAGTGAGCAGCAGAGGCAGCAGCATGCTGGCCTGGGGGGCCACGGCCAGCATGTGCAGTGGTGTGATGCCCCCAGGTCCGCAAGCCACCTGCAGCAAGGCACAGTGAGGCTGACGCAAGGCACACAATCGTACGCACAGCAGAGCAGAGGCTTGCTGTGTGGCTCTGGCCAGGCGGAGTGTACGATCTGTGGCTGCAGGCCCTAGGCGAAGCAGCCGGAACACAACCAATGCTGACAGGCTGGAGGCTCACCTGAAGCTCTGCGAGTGTCTCCTGGTGCCAGGCAGTGACCTGCATGACCATGTCGCTGCTGCCTGACTTGACAGCCTGGTGCAGAAGGGACATGCCCTGAGCCTGGCTGCTCTGCAGCGCAGCAGGCCCCATGCCACCTCGGCGGGCTGCTGCCATGAGACAGGCTGCCAGCATCAGATGGGCTGCAGCGATGGCCAGCTGGAGCAGGTGGCAGATGGCAGCAGCGGTTGTGGGGGGCACGGGGGCCCCAGGCTGCGCCTGCCGCTGCCAGGCCAGCACGCATCCCAAGTCGACCAGCAGTGCAGTGCGGTCAGCCGCCCGCGTCCTGGAGAGGCAGACAGAGCAGTCTCAGCGCGCAAGCTGGGGGAGGCCAGCAAGGCCTGCTCACATGCAGCAGCAGCTGCACCCTGCCCTGCCCCAGCAGCCAGCACCAACGCTCAGCCCACACTGGACCGTCAGTCACTCGCTGGGGTGGGCGTTCCAGACGGCCAGACAGCCATATGACTGTGTGTCACACACCTGCTGACAAGCTGCTCCACCTCCTGCGCCATGCCCTGGCTGGGCAGCACCAGCACGGGCTGCTCTGCCGACAGCAGCGCCCCCTCCTGGACCTCCACAAACAGCAGCCCCGCCGGAAGCTGCCCGGGGAGCTCCACCTGCACAGTGACGGGACTGCTGGCGGCAGGCAGAGGGTCGCCTTTGGCGTCAGCAGCTTCTGTGACTGCCGCCTGAACACCTGGATACCTGAATTCTTGACAGCACAGGGAGCAATGCTGGTCCGTGCTGACAGGGCTCTCGGAACAAGGTCGCCGTTTCTGAGACCTGCAGAGCTCTTGGCGCTGTGGAGAGGCACAGGCAATATGAGGCGGCACCGAGGTGATCAAGCATGAGGGCCAGCCAACCCCACAAGCCCACCTGCACGATGCCCTCCGGCAGCAGATGCTGCTGTGCAGGCAGGTAGCGCCCGTCCATGCGGCACAGCACCTCGCAGCCAGCGCTGGCGAGCCCAGCGCCGCACAGCGTGAGCCTGTGCGGCTGCAGGCAGGGCCCCACCAGCGAGGGGGACACGTGCGACAACACAGGCATGGCCAC
Organism: Asterochloris erici; assembly: GCA_019693375.1. Lineage (NCBI taxonomy): Eukaryota > Viridiplantae > Chlorophyta > Trebouxiophyceae > Trebouxiales > Trebouxiaceae > Asterochloris > Asterochloris erici. The sequence continues at coordinate 648,323 of JAAMXJ010000131.1, read as the reverse complement.
GCTGCAGCCCGAGCCCACGGCAGGGCTGCAGCAGCCAGACGTGTCGCAACCAGCTGAGGCAGCGCCCAGCAGCTGCAGGCGCCTCACTCCGGCCTGGCGCCCTTGGCGGAGCACGGCCAGCTCGCTCTGCAGCTGTAGCATGACGGTGGCGCTGTGCCACACACCCCCGTCTTTTGCAGACTGCTGGGCCAGCAGGTGCTGCGCTACGGCTGTGATGCCACCCCCGCTGGCTGACTCCAGTCCGGAGCGGTCCACAACTGCCTGCAAGCAGAGCCGCCACAAGTGTGGGCCACCGTTGCGGCACTTGCTGCAGGCTCACAGCACGATCCGTGCTGGCAGCTGCCCCACACAAACCAGATGACTCCTGGCAGGCTATGCAGAGCGGCTGCTGAGTCATGCACAACCCACAGGCAATGAGTGGGACACGTTCATGAGGCACCGGGGTCAGCAGCGCCGGCTCATCTGCTCCAACTGCAGGTATGCAAGCATCAGCTGGTGACAGCGGTCAGCTTCTGGAAGACTGCGCAGAATTTTCCTATGAGGGCCAGCCAAAAAGGCAGGTGCTTGCCAAGGAAGCTGCCAACACAAGCCATGCTTGCATGGTCAGGTGGACACATCCTGGCAATTCACAGATGAGTGTCATGGCTAACACAACATGAGCAGCCCACAAGCGCCAAGTGAGATAGCCTTATGAGGCGCTGAGACGATCGATGCTTGGGCGACAACATTCAGCTGCAGGTGTGCTTGTCCCCTGGACACAAGCATGCCTCAGTCAGTGAGTGTAGCAAGTTGAGTGGGGGCGCCATGGCAGGCAGTCCTGCCTCAGGGGCGCTTGCCTGCATGGTCAGGTGGACGCATCCTGGCCGAATGTAGCACTCTGCTGCAGCTGGCGTGCTGTTGAGCCACCCCGTCAGCATGCCCCGCAGGCCTTCGGGCAGCTGCTGGGGCGTGCAGTTGAACACCTTGACCGACAGGCGCGCCACAAAGTTGCTGCCCTCATAGGAGTGCTGCTGCGACTGAGCCCCGCTGGCACCAGCGGCAGTGCTCAGCTGTGCCCGTGCAGCGCAGCCAGCCCTGCTGGGCTGGGCGTGGGCGTGGGCGGCATCCACAGCTGGGCTGGCCTGTGCTGCGGGGGCGGCAGAGGGGCCTGCGCCGTTTGCAGGGGCCTGCTGCATGCCCATCAGAGCCAGAGTCTGCTCCAGGCTCGACTGCAGCCTGTGCCCCTGCTGCTGCAGGTGGCCAGCTTCAGTTGCCGGCAGCGGCACGCTCCATGGCATGGCTCCTGTCGCCCCCTCCAGCACAGCTGGCTGCTGCTGTGGCGGCCCAGCCCCTTCTGCTGGCAGGCCCACGCTCCAGGGCACAGCTGCAGAGAGCCCGGCAGCCCCGGCACCATACGCCTCGCCGCCTGACGCCACAGCAGATGCAGCAGTGCTCAGGTGAGCAAAGTCAGCACGGCCCAGCTCTGCCTGCCAGCTTGCTGCTGGCAGCAGGCCGAGGCTGCCTGCCGGCCACAAGTCCAAGCCCAGCCCTGTCAGGCTGGAGCTGCTCAAGGCAACTGTGCTGGCTGCCAGCTCTCGCGAGGGCAGAGGCCAGTCATGTGTGGGGGGCGCGGCCTGCAAGTCCTGAGGGAGGTGCAGGGCTGCCAGGCTGACAGGCGCGCTGCAGCAGGCAGCCTGCGCGTGCTCAGAGGCAGAGGCTTCTGCCTGTGTGCCCCCGGCCGCCCTCTTGCGACGCCTGCAGTGAACATGTGATGCTTCCCAGGACATTCAAAACCCAAGAAAGCGAGCAGCCTGCAGAGCCATTGAGTGCAATCGGGGAACCTGAACTGTGGGCGCGGCACTGGGACAGTGCCTGGCATCAGCGACCGGCAGGCAGACCAGAGCAAGGGGACCCTTGTGGGTCCCCGGCCACCGGCTCGGCCAGCTGCTGGTGCCAGGCCACACCAGGCGCTGCCAAGAGCAACTCCACTGCTGCGCATGCAGACGCAGGCAGGCCACCTTGCGGCATGCTTGGCCAGCTGGACGCGGCAGCTGCGGCGCCCCTTCTCGAAGGCGTCCAGGGAGTGAGCCCGGGCGCACTGCTGGCAGAAGCGCAGCGTGCGCCCGCCCTTGAGCAGCGTGGGCGCCCGGGCGTGCACCTCGCAGATGCGGTTGCGCTGGTGCCACACGCTGCAGCGCAGGAGGTCGGCGTGGCAGTCGTCTGCCTGGCAGCGGGCAGGGCCGGACGGCTTCTCGCTGGCGGCAGACTGGGCCGGTGCTTCGCCGCTTGCCTCCTGCAGCAGGGACCTTTCATGGATGGCGGCAGGTACGAACGGGTGGCCGGGCCTTGCCCTGCCAGGTGCACTGCACTTGCCTTGAGCTAACCCTCTCAGACTTGCTCAGAAGGCCAGAATGGCATCGGCGAGACAAGACATTTGTGCTGAAGCCTGCAATGGGTAAGTGAGGGCAGCAGTCTGGCCAGAGATGTGCAGGCAGATGCAGGCAAGGCCGTGATTGCAGGCGCGCACACACAGCCTGAGTAGGGGAAGCACTCAGCAGCAAATTCAAAGCATGGTGCAGAACGGAGGCAGGACAAGAGACAGCCCACCTGCGAAGGTGAGGCGCTCCTGGAAGCCTGCTCGGGCGATGCCTCGCTTCTGTTCGAGCTGTGCGAAGCTTCTGGATTTGGACCGGCCTGCGCAGCGGGCAGTGGCTGCTGCAGCTGCTCTCCAACAAGACCTGCCCAGCCCTCATCAGGGGCGTCTAGGCCCTGAAAGGTGCTCATATCCCCCAGCAGGCCCAGGTTGCTCTCAGCCTGGCAGGCCATTGGCCTGGGAGCCTGCTGCAGCCCCAAGCCACTCGGTGCACCCTCCCAGTCCACATGAGCGGGGCTGCCCCGCCCTGACTCAGTTTTGAGGCGCTTGGCAGAGCATGCTGGGCCTGCGGTGCCGGGGCACCCTGGTCTAGGCAGGGCTGTAAAAGTCTGCGGATTCCATTCCCAGTCTGCCATGCTCCAGGTGTGCTCGTCACCTGCAGGCCAGTCATTGGCATGTCTTTAGCTGAAAACAAGCAGCAGGCCCGCAGCAGCAGCTGCTTACCTGCATGGATGAGACAGTCCAGATCCAGCTCAGCCATTGCAGCCCTTGTCGGCAACGGCTGCTGGAATGCAGCAACAAGGCAACCCGCCACCTGACCCTACAGGCGCCACCTGACAGTGACCACCATTTTATGCAGCATGGAGTTCACACTAGAATATGCTGCAACGTTTGCCAACACCCCTTCAGGACAAAGCACGGCTGCTGCAATTGTGACATGCTGTTTGTTCTTCATATTCCTTGTCATCATGCTGCCCAGGTGCGGCACAAATGCATCCGTGCAAAGCTACAAGGATTTCTTTTGGACATGATCTCAGTAGCAGCCATGTTGTGAGCTGGCCATCTGGTTCTCGTTACAGCATGTTCTGCATGCATGACCCTTCCATTTTGCTGCAGCTACATCATAACAAAGTACCCCTACTATGAGGTTCTGGCAATCAGCTGTGTGTGTGAGTCCCGGTTCACATGTAGAACCAGCTTTGCTGCTGAAACATGGCGAATATGGCGTTATAGCCCTGAGTCCCTGCTGCAGTCCGCTCAATTGGTTATGCTTCGCGAGCTGCCTACCTTGGAGGTGAGCTCATGCCGGGGCACTGCACATAGCTGACACTCCCCCGGCAGGCACATGCATGAGAAACACCAGGACAGCTGGGCTGCAGGCACATACAGGCCTGCCCTTCAGGGCATCTACCTCGCTTTCGCAAATGCTGGTGAGCGGACAGACTTGCCACCTTTTGCAGCAAGCAGCCGACAACAGGTTCAGAGCAGCAACGCGCTGCTGCCTTACGGTAGCCATGTGCCTAGTCTGTACAAATAAGCACGGTTGTAGCCTTACACTCCTCCTTATCACTCTGTGCTGACTGTGCAGGCTATGGTGTCTCAGTTGCTGTCTTGACCCTGGGAATCGGCTCCTGGTGGGTCTGCTGCCTGCCTGTGCTGGTCACCAGTGACTTCTTGACAGTCTGCTGTGCCTAGCGGTCTGCCAGCTGTGACGGCCAACTGCCTGACGCTAGACGGTGCCTCTGGCTCCGCCAGCTCAAAATCCTGCTGCCCTGCCACAGCATTGTGCCTGTGTGGTGACAGGAGGTTGCAGGCAAGACTCACAGCTGCGCTTGCCTGACAAGCTGGCTCATGCTGTGCAGGTTTAACAGGGTTGACAGGCTGTACTTTCCTCTGTGGCTTCATCAGACGCTTAGGACCATCCATTTTTTGCTGATCATACCTGTGATCGCCTTCGGCCCGATCAATGGAGTCGTTGCAGCAGGACTCCTGTATGGCGACTATCATGTGAGCTATTCGTAGTTGGGTGTGTGCTGCTTGCGGCTGCTTTGCTGTGTGGCCATCAAATTGGCTGTTGTGCTTCCCTAGTGGACACCTTGTGAACACTGAGCAATGCTGCAGAACCTTGAGAGTTGGAAAAGCGGATTCAAATGCAGGAGGGCCACCAGCTGGGTGAGTTACCACCTGTGTCATTTGGTGCACTGCATCACAACTCGCAGCTGTGCATCATCTTCTTCGCTGGATGTGCCCAGCCAGGTCCAGAGCACTTGTCTGCACCACAGGCAGATCTGGCCATCGCTTCAGGATCTGTACAGCACATCCACTAGCTGCTGACCCCCAGCTCCCTGCTTCAGGGGCTATGGGGCGTCAATACAACTGTCCTCCTCATGGCTTTCTTTGAGACCATTGTGGTGCTTCTGAATAAGGCGCAACCAAAAGCAGCAAAGTATATGGTTGACAAGGGCCATCCTCAGCGAATGCCTAAGCTGGTGGGTGTCAAAAGCAATTGCTGAAGGCAACCCTAGGAGCCATGGTCATTGCTGCACACTTGTTGCTTGGCTTTGCCAGCAGTACATACCAGAGCTGCCACTGACACCTGCAGCGATGCCCTTGCCTCTGCCCTGCAGTTTGTCATCTTCTTGGTGTGTGCCATGCTTTTGGAGCTGCGAGGTACCTTCAACCTGATTGCCGACTACAAAGAGAATTACTTTCTGGAAGACAAGCTCTGGTGTAAGTTGCAGCAGTGTGGTCCTGTGTGCAGCAGCAGTACTCCCGTGCTTCTGTGGTCACCTGTCTGCTCCATAAGGCAGCACAGCAAATGTCTGCACAGCACAAATGGCCACGTGGATGCTGTGCAGACCCCCTCAACCCCCTGTGGGAGCTCATGGAGCTTGCTATCCTGTGCTTCCCCCTGCTGTTTGCACAAGTGGCTCAGGCCTGGCCGAAGTCAGAGCCCCAGGAGAAACGCGAGGTGGATGAGAATCCAAATAAGTCAAACGAGGCTGACGGCAAGAATAAACCCTCCAACGGCACACTGAAGGCCTCATCTCCTGGCAGCCAGGAATCTTCACTGGTGTGAGTTGTGCTTGCTGGTGCTAGGCACCTGCTTTGGCCTACCTTACAGCTTTTCCCCAAACACCCATGATTAGTACTTGATGCTGTTCCTTTTTGGACCCTGCCGCTCCTGACAGCATGCACTTTTGCTTCTGGCTGCCAGCAGACAACACAGATGCACAATTTTGAGACAGCACTGCATTGGACGTCGACTCTCCCCAAAGGGCACACATTTGGTGCTCATGTTTGCATAGTTGTTTGAATTGATTATCAGAATTGCAGATGGCATCCAACAAGACTCTAGTGGTAACCTGAGCACAACGAAAGGCAGGGCAGGCAAGGGGAACCACACAAAGCAAGGAGTTAAGATGGTGTGGGGGGGACAAATGCTGGTAGCAGCCATTCAGGTCAAGGAGGTGCAGCTGAGACCAGTGGCAGGCAACTGCTGAGCCTGCAACCTTCACAGGCAGTGACGCTCCTGTTCCTCAGCGGCTCAGAGATGCTTGGTGCTTCAAGATTGTCTGGCTCGGCGCCTATTACATGTCCAGCTGGCTGTGCGTTTAGCCATTGAACACCTGCAGGCAGTGCAGCATCAATTGAACAGTTGTAAGGAACTGCTACAGCAAGCGACATGAGGAAGTCAGATGCGCAGTCAATGTGGGTCATGCAAAGTCATTGGCAGAAGAGGTGGCAAGCAGCAGCAGCATGGATCCCGTGGGGTTGGCCCCACACCCCTGCTCTTGTAGGATGCCCCTCCTCAAGCTGCCTTCGTCCCTCAATATGCAGCCTTGTGCAGCATCTTCTGAAGCTGCACACTCTACCTGCTGCACTGTACCAGCTGAAGTGCAGTGCCTCACTCAACAGTATCCCCCTCACCTCTGCAGGAGCATGCATGCCTCCAGCCACGGCTGCTGTGCTCCCCTTTGAGGCCAGCACTCCCACGTATCCCTGAGGTTCCGTGCACCACCACCAGAGGTCAGCAACGCACACTTTGCATACTTTTACCTTCCCCTCACACCTTCCTCCTCAGCAGCTTGCGCCGCCTGTTGTACCACGCCAGCCCGACCACAACTGCGGCTCCCACCAGGACTGCTGCCCCAATGACCACCTCTGTGTTGGTGAAGGCCTGCCCATTGGCAGCCAGCGACTGCTGACTGCCTGACCCAGGGGGGCTGGCCAGGGTGGTGCCCATCCTTGTGACTGCCTCGTGGGCAGCGGCATAATCGTTAAAAAAAGCCCTCTGCAGGAGAGCCAGCAAGCCATCAGAGGAAGGTGAAACAGTGCTTCCCCAATGCGGTCTGGCAGGGTGCAAAGGCAACAATCACCCAATGGGTATATGCCGCCACAACCACTAAGCCGTCCATTGTGTGGCCCCTCAGGCAGGTGTTATTGCACTAGCATCATCATCAAACAAAGGGCAAGTGCGTGCTTAGCACCAGCAACTGTGCAGCTTGATGAGGGTGGCATAGCTACCTCTTGGATGGCCAGTCCTCACCAAGCTGGAACATTGCTGCCCCATGGCAGGATGGTACCATGGGCAGGGCTGCATGTGCAACTTGAGTTGCCAGGCTGGTGCAGCCCCATGCTTACTGAGTCTGAGGCATACAGCTCCACCGCCCGCCTCACATCTGCATCCTCTAGCAGCACCTTGTCGACTGGGTGCACGCCCGCCAACAGATCCCTGAATGGCAGTGGACTGAGGGGCCTGCTCTGAGCCACCAAAGAGCTGCCGGCAAGCATTTGGATGCCCTCAGAGGCTGGCAGCTCTGCCCGAAGCAGGTTTATGTCAGGCTTCACAGCAGCTGCGCGGAAACAGTACAATTACTCATTGCAGCAGGCGGGCAGGTAGGCCAGGAACGCCCGCAAGCTCTGGCAGCTGCCAAGAAACATTGAGGTTGCTGACAGAGGCATTGCCATTGATGATGCCCAGCTTGGCCCCAGGGAATGCTCTTGCATGGGACCCAGACACAGGCAGGCAGTCTGCTCTGCAAGATGAGATGAATGCTGTGCAGCACCAAGCTGCCTGGCACTCAAGCTAAAGTCTTTGCCATACTGGCTCACTTGAAGTATCTGTTGCTGAAACGCCACTCGCTGCCATTGCATTTGTTCTCCTTGAACACCTCACTCTCTTCCTCTGGGCCTACCCACCACCTGAATGGCATATTGGCATGTGCTGAGGATTGCTTTCAGGGGCCTGTCGCTACACAGTGCTTTAGATCACAGTAGACACTGCTCCTTGCTCCAGGCGCCGCTAGTGCAGGCTCCAGTCTCAGCGTGTTTGCTGCTGACTGCAATCGAGCAGCACACAGCCAGGCTTGGGTCTTGCAGCAGTCAGCAGGCCAGCTCGGAGGGGAGGGGGGGGGGGGTGGGAGGGGGCCTGCCATCGAGGCCCTTGATGGCATCTGCAATGGACGATGCGCGCAGAGCCCAGGCAGGCTGCAGTGGTGCTGTTGCAAGCAGCTGCCCTCCAGCCGGCATCCCCCGCCATTCTGCACAATTTTACATCAATGACCTTTCCCAAGTGATGCGCACAAAACCAGGCCGCATGCAAGCAGCTGACCTGCACAAGTAGTGAGCGCCACACAGCACCACCCATTGCTGGGTGGTCAGCCCTGTCCGCGTCAATGCATTCTGCAGCTGTGCGGCATCCTCCACAGAGCCTGCAGGCATCGCACTGGCTGGCGTAATCTGGAGCACACGACTTCTCGAGCAGATCAAGGACGGCCAGGCGTTTGGCACACGGCCAGGCTTTTGGCACACTCACAGGCCTCAAGCCCCTACAGCCCAGCAGTAGCCTTACAGCTGACATGCTGTCAGGCTAAGGGCAGGTGTGTGGCCCCATCTGAGCGCCTGTAGTGCTGCCATCTGACTCCCAGACACTCTGAGGCTGCCATGTGGCACATCGAGGGCTGCCCTGTGTCTGCCTAGGTGACTCAGGAACCAGCAGCAGCAGCACCTGTGCAATAACTGCAACAACAGTGCAAAGCATTTGCAGCTGGCCCCACCCACCAGCCTTCAAAGCTGGCAATCGTCCCTCTGGTGGCGAGACCTTGGAATGCCTTCTGCCTGCAGGGGGGTAGTGGGCGGCGGCGTCACAAAAGTTGACAGGCACATTGAAATCAGATGGATGGCAGCTGCAAGAGAAGGGATGAACACGCCATGTAAGTCGACAGCAACTCCAGGTACAGGCAGCTGCAATGCCAGAGGCCAGATCAGGACAGGCAAGACATCGACCCAACCTGTCTGTTAGCTGCTGTTATTCAGCCGACCTGGAGTGAAGGTGATAAATGGCCCCCCTGTTGCCCTCACCGCCAAAATGCCTGCCAAGTGTATCAGGTCTGCACGCACTTATAGCTTCAGCAGGATAGCAGCCTGAATCGTCTGCCAGATCAAGAAGCTGTGCAGTGCAGCATGCTTTGGCATGGCTGCACACCCGGTTGCAGTAACTTCATAGCAAAGCTGCCCAGGAAGAAGTTTTGTGAGGCAGTGTCGCATTGCACAAGCAGATGACAGTGAGCTTCCCCACAAACCTGGAATGGTCAACTGTGGGCACGGCCCCGCCCTGATCTGCTGCAGCTCGTCCACAGCACGTGCCAGCCCCTTGTTTGCTGCATGCTCATTGAGCTCCCTTTCAGTTGTCACTGAGCCATTGGCGCCCCCAGTCTGGCTGCCTTTGTCAAAGGTCAATGCATCTGCATGGGCACAGGCCCGTGAGATTTGCAAGCCTGGCCTGATTCTAAGCCAGCAAGTTGTATATATGCAGCTCATCTCACCGTGGAAAGACAGCTTCAGGAACAGAGGTGCCAGGGACACATGGGACTCTATGAGCTTGGAGATGCGTATGCTGGCTTCCTGCACCTGATCTTTGTAGGCAGCGTCCACAAGCGGAACCCTCGCCATGATGGCAGAAAGGGCCTGCAGATCTGATGAATCACAAAAGGTCAAGCGGGCCTCCCGAACCCGAAACCAAAGAGGGAGGAAAAACAACAGAATGTAGAGGTGGATCTTGACCTAAATGGGCTGCTTGGCCTGCAACGCATTGAAGAGCCTCGCGTGCCGCTGAGCAAGCTGCTGTTGCCTTTCGGAAGCCATCTGCTCCTTTCTGACTGTCTGCTCCCAATGTCAGAGAGGTGATCTGCCCTGCAGAGACCGCATTGGCTCACAGCAGCCAGGCTCTGCATGGCCATTCTCAAGTTCAGGGGAAGCCAGCACTTCAGGCAGCGCATTGTGTGTGCAACCCTCTCAGGCTGCTCCATCCTGATAAAGGACATCAGGGCCGAAGACCAGGACCCAGGCATCAGGTGAGGGTCTCCACATTGAGGGAGCTGCAGTGCAAGGGGCCCCTGGCTTGTGTTTTGCAAGGCCTCTCCTGCACTCATCATATTGCCTTGCCTGTCAACACCTTGCTGCATGGCTCATGCTGCCTTGCCCTGTGCGCACTAGACCCAATCTCTCAGGTCCTAAAGCTCTTTGGTGGCAGGCGGCATCAGCTTTGTACTTAGTGTGCTGCAAGAGCGGTAGCCACCTTGCAGGGACTACGAGGCCTGCCTGCTCAGGCTCATTGAGAAGATCACAAATGGCTGTGAGGTAGAGATAGACGAGACAGGTGAGCCAGCTGCACTCGAGAAGAGAGACAGTGGTTCCCTCCAGGATTTAGAATGTCTACTGCTGCTCCAGCATCACCTGCTGCTTGGCTGCTCAAGCTGGCCGCACAGCGCCAAGGCATCCTGCTCCTGGGCACATCAGGCCACTTGCTGCTTTTCACGCTGCAGCACCTCTCCCCTGGACAGGCTGTGAGTGGGCTTTGCTGCAGGCACCAGCCTGAGGTACCGGCCGGGCCTGGTGATGGGCGGCCAGGGCTTCGTGCATGACTGCGGCCGCAGCAGGGGCATCGGCTACTTTCTGGAGGCCCTCGTCACCGTTTCCCTGTTTGCCAACAAGGTCAGCAGCAGCAGCAGCAGCAGCAGCGGATTTGCAGCCCGGGTGCCTGCATCCATGCATGTCTGCATTCTGCTTCTAGCCATTAAGGTCAGCAGCTGTTCAGGCTGAATATCTGCTGTGCAGTCCAGCGTGCCAAATCATTTTGATGTAGAGCATGAGCAACGGCTGCCTGGCTGTGAGGGACAGGGGTGGCGCCACGTAGCAGACTATTGCATCAGCTTGAAGGCACGACAATGGCTGTGGTTTCATGTTGGGCACGGCTTAGGCCTCTGTTGCAGGCCGCCTCAGCTGGCTGCCAGCAGTGCAGGGCCGGCGTAGCGACCCGAAGACACAGGCCACCATGCTGCTCAGCTGTTTATATGGCTCGCCCCTTGCAGATGGAATGAATCTGCTGCTGCTGATCATGCTGAAGGGCAAGCATGTTCTTGATGTGGCCACCCCTCTGCTGCCTGGCTGCATTTGTCTGCGCCTTAAGAGAGGGATCATGCTGGTGAGCACTGCTAGTAGGGCATGGCCCTCATGGCAAGTGTGACCCAAAAAGTTTCTGACAGCCTGCTTGGCTGTGCTGTGCACCCCTGGGGATCAATTTCAAAGGGCATCAGTAACGTGTCTCTTGACGTTGCTGGCACTGGTGTGTGCTGCAGCCGCTGGGAATCACCCTGAAGGGCATCACCAATGACTCGGCTGACCCCAGCGTGGATGTGTGGCGCACTGTATCCCTCCCACTGCTGCGAAAGGTCACCGGCATCCCCCAAGGGTTTGAGTTGAAGGTGCAGCGGCGCGGGGCACCTCCAGAGGTGAGCTTTGCCATGGAGCACCTCCTCTTTGTGCAGCAAGAGTCTTCACAGAAGGACAATCCAGATAGTCTGCAGTTTGTGGGTGCAAGGGTACTGGAGTTTCAAAGGCTTTGCGCTTGGGGTGCAGGGGCAGTTGGCGCCCCTCAAGATAGGAAGCAGACAGTGTAGCGTACGACTGTGCAGCGCCTCCTGATGCAGCTCTGTCAGATGAAGTCTTATTCTGTGGCATTCTGAGGGGAGGGCATGCAGAACACCTGTTGTGGGCAGCTGTGTGTCTGGGCACGGCTGCACTGCCAGGTGCACACTGCTCTGTACCCCATTGCAGCAAGGGTGGCTGCATGCCGCTCACCGGGCCGGAAGCATGTTGCGCTCTGCTGCATGCTGCAAAGGTGTCCGGCAAGGCTGGCTCCGGTTGCGCAGGGCGGCGGCGAGGTGATGCTCAAGGTTCCCATCCTCAAGCTGATGCCGCCTATCAACATGCTGCAAGAAGGTGAGCCAATAACCACGCAGCATGTGCTTGAAGGCCCTGCATTGTTCCTCTGCCTCAGATGAACAGCCCCTGGTGTGTGGGGTTTGCCCGGCCAATCAGCGCAAGGTACGTATTGTCTCTCTCAGCACAGCTGTCTCTCCGGCAAGCATGTGCTCCCCTGACTGTTCCCAGCAGGTTGAGCTCTGCACCTTTGTCGCTTGGGCGTGGCTACGGCTGCTTGCAGCAGGCCACTGAGCTGTCAAGCTGTCCTGCTGTAGGTGTAGTGTGAGCTTGCACGAGTGGCACTCCTTGCACATGTCCCTGCAGAGCAGCAACTGCATGCTGCACCAGCTGGGACAGCCTTTGCAAGGCCTCGTTGCCCCCCTGCCCCCAGTCTCCAATCTGGTCTCAGTCTTCCCAGCAGAGCAGCTCAGGCTGTGCCTCGGCGGCAACCCACTGATCTGTTGCAGGCACTTCTGTTCACCAGAGGACAGGCTGCGCTGTGTGCCTGCAGGCGCCGTGAAGCGCATCCGCGGGGTGGCCCACTCCATGCGCGTGTCCCCCCAGAGCAGCAACCGGATGGTGGATGGCGCCCGCGGCGTGCTCAACGCGCTGCTGGCGGATGTCTATATCTTCAGTGACCACATGAGTGGTCCTGAGGCGGGCAAGTCGCCAGGGTTTGGGACCATGCTGGTGGCAGAAACCACCACGGGATGTCTCATCAGCGCAGAGAGCACTGCAGACGTGCAGCAGCAGGTGGGCAGCAGCACTGTGCAGAGTGTTGAGATTCTGGGGCGCCTTGACGGTGTCACAACTGCTGCAGATGTGCAGCAGCGGGTGGGGCACACTTGCAGAGAGCAAACAAAGTGTAGCAACGTGCTTAAATGGCTGTATCTGAAGGTTAGAAACGGTCCCAATGCTGCAGGGTACAGAGGCAATGGTCCCTGAGGAAGTGGGAGCTCGTGCTGCCCACTCCCTGCTGGAGGAGATCAGCCGTGGCGGCGTCTGTGACAGCACGCATCAGGTGTGTGCACGGTGCTGCAGCACTCCAGACACAGCTCGCATGCTGAGTGTCAGCCGCAGCAGGGTGCGTGGCAGCGCTCTCAAAATGCTTTTGGATATTGCTGCAGCACAGCACAGCTGACGTCTGTGCGCACTTTATTGATACCCAGTGTGTACCCAAAATTTGCTGCTTCAAGCCTTGTTTCTAAAGCCTGCCCAGCCCTTGTTGAATGAGCATGCAGGCTGGTGTGCTGACGTGTAGCTGCCTTGTGCAATGCAGGGCCTACTGCTGCTCATGTGTGCGCTTGGGCCTGGGGAAATTAATGAAGTCCGCCTTGGCCCTCTCACCCCCTATGCCGTTCGCACTTTGAGACATCTCAAAGAGTTCTTTGGGGTAACCTTTAGCATCCGGCCTGAGGCAGACAGCCAGACCCTGTTCATGAGCTGCATTGGCTGCGGCATTGCGAATGTCTCAAAACGGATATCCTAGTTGCTGCTCTTCATGTCATTTACATGCATGCGCTCCATGATATTAGTTGCTGAAGCTCAGTCCTGTCTGCATGCATTTCATACATTGATACATCAGGGCCTTAATCAGCTCAAGGGGGACCCAGTAGGCCGGGTTTTACATGACAGTCTGAAGGTTTCTGTTGGGTAGCAATGGGCTGCCTCTAGGGTGGGTAGCTGAATGTGGGGGGCCAGGAGCAAACCGACTGGGTTGGGGTCAGTGGTGGCTGTATGATGGCATTCCTGCCTGGCTCTGGAACACATGCTGAGGGTGATTGTTCTGCTGCGCCCACCCATGGGTGTGTGAGAAGGGCATACCCATGTATGTCGCCGCTGGGTACCTAGGGTCTGCCGCCGTTTGCTTTACAGCTGCAGCTTGCATGGCAGCCTGCGTGGCAGCAGTTGCGAGTATTCAGCTCGGCAGCGTCCATCTCACATTGTCTGGCCTCCGGTGGATGTGGGACATCGCTTGGCACACATCAACTCACACTCCCCACTTTGGCCTGCTAGCCGTGCTGCTGGCTGGCAAATGGCACAGGCCAAGAGTTGAACGCCCACCTCGCTTCAGCAGGAAGGTTACCTGGTGCTAAACCTGCTGCTTGTGAGGCATGACCAAATGCAATCTCACAATTCAGCTGCGACTCACGCAACATGTGGTCAGGCTCAGCCGCCGCCGGCAGGAGTTACTACACCTCCACCTCAATGTGCCTCAACCGCTGCTGCCCCCTGGTGCCGGTCACATTGCATCAGCCTGGCAAGCATTCTTTTTCGTTTTTTTTTTGTTGAAAAGCCTGGGTGCCTGCAATCCTACTGAACCCTCATCTGGTGCTGCATGCACAGGTATTGCACTCTGTGCTGCCCACAGCTGGCAGGCTCAGCTACCATTTCCAGAGAGGGCCACCTCTCTACCTGCAGTCTGTGCCCACATGTCAGGGGTGCGCAAAGGAAGCCAGTTGGCCAGTCCCTGCCCATGCCGGAGCACCCTCACCCTGGCCAGCCCTCGCCTGGTGCTGCACCTGGTGCTGGCACCGCTGAGCCAGCGGCACAGGCCTGGCAGCCAACCCCCGCCCACCGAGGGTGTGCCTGCATCCCGTCTGTGGGCTCACCTGGCGCTGCTTCTGCTGCTGGTAGTAGATCTGCGGCGGCCAGGCATTGTGCTCAGGCTCGGGGGGCAGGAGGCACCACGTCCACTGCTCCACCTCAGTGACCTTCTGCAGTAGGTCCCTGCGCACTAGGAAGCGCAATGCAGGTGCATCCTTGTTCCAGGACGCGTGGCCTGTCCCTGGCACATAAAACGACCTGTGGGCAGGCAGCACTGCTGGTCAGCTGTTTTGCAAAAAGTGCTCTCTGGCCAGGAGACGTGGTGTTGCCTTGCACACCAAGAAGGACTGTAGCACACTGTGGCCAACACGTCAGCAATCGCTGCAGTGGGACATTCAGGCCAGATGGGGAAATGCCCTGCAGGGAAGGGAGAATGCTCCAGGACTGGTGTGTGACCGGCAGCAGTGGGGCGGTCGCCATCAGGCTGTCTGCACCACCGACAGTGTAGATTGGACCCAGATGTGGCATCAGGTCCCTCCACACACCCGCACTGCCAGCTGGCCGTCGTGATGAGCCCCTTCCATTCTGGCAGCAACTTCAAAACAGGTAGATTTGATGGCACAACCCACCCCAGCCACTCCACAACGTGCAGCACATCCATTGCCACGAGGGCGCCACGCTCGCCCGCCCAAGGCCCTTGAGCTGCATGGCAGCCTCCACCACTGTCCAACTCTGGGACCTGCCAGTGTGCAGCCATGCCCAGATTGCATTACACACTAAGGCTTGTGCGTACCCACCCTGTACCTTCCCTTGAGCACTGCATCATAATCAGCAACCTGTGGCATGCAGCCTGCGCACGCCCACGGGGCACCATCACACTCAGACACCTGTGGGACCGCAGCAGCCAGACAGACACCTGTCGCCGCGCAGCCTAGGCAACCCTTTGTGAAGCAGCATCAGACCCTTGGGCCTATGGTCACCTGTGCTTCCCAAGCCCACAAGAGTTGCATCATACTCAGCACACCTGCAGTCAGGTCGCCGATACAGCCACGCAGTGGCTGCATCATACTCAAACACCTATCGGCATGCAGCCTGTGCATCCCTCTGGGCTGCAACACACCAGAGGCCTGTGGGCATGCAGCCTGCTGCACCCCCACTGAGCAGGATTACAACTAAAGGCACATGCGCGCACGGTCTGTCCAGTGCCCATGAGCAGATACTAAGATCAGGCAATCTTTTATCCGCAACCCACCTATCCGCCATGACGGTGTACTCATCACACAGCTTGACGTAGCCATCAGGGACCAGAGTCTTCTCTGGGACGACCAGCACAATCAGACGGGGCTGCAGCTTTGCTGCGTGCCTTGCGAAGTCATTGGCCAGACAGTTGTTGAAGCCTGCAAGTAAGGCCAGCTTCCTGCAGGACTCCTTGTGGCATGCAGATGGAGCCATGCAGATGACCTCAGATGCCACAGGGTGTGTGTGTGGCACTGGGGGGACCACAGGAAGCAGTGCAGACTGGAAAGCCATGTCAAACAAAGGCCCAGAAATGTGCATAATAAAGGAACAGCCATCCTCACCGAAGGGCGGGTTGAGCCCTATGATCATCTTGGCTGGGTCATGACCTGCAAAGGCTGCTGCAGCAGGGCAGGAACAGCCTTTGAACAGTGTCTCTGGAGTTTGCATCTTTCAGCATGAGCACCTGCAGCTGGAGTCCTTGATACCACAGTAGCGATGACTGCTGGCAGGCGTCTGCTGGGCACATCATAAGACGGAAGACCAGTGCAGGATTGCCATGATCCCTGACATGGCTGTCCAGGGCATGCAGAGGGACCAGCATTGACAGGCAGCAGCACCAGGCACCAGGTACTGTGGCACTTGCTGCAGGATTGCTGGCTGCATGCAGACCTGAATGACTTGATCATCAAGCAGCTCTGCCAGGTTCATCCCAGCCTGACAGCAAAACAGATGCAGACCCCAGGGCGCCAGGCACTGCTCTCCTATGGCAGCCACAGCACTGCTGAAAGCAGGCATCAGCAGCCGCATGAGAGGGCAGCATCCCAGAGCAGCTCTTCTGACCAGCATCACGGACCATGTGGCGCTCACCTGGGCTTGTTGCGAACCAGTCCTGCAGCGTGAAGTCCTCCATGCAGGCTGGGGTGACGATGTCAAATGCCTTGCCACAGACCCTGACCCCCATGAGCTGCAGCCAGGTCCAGCACACATCAATCAAGCATAAGTCTGCCCCAACAGCCTCTCTGCGTCCTTGTGAGGTGCAGCAGGGTGCACCTCAACATGGAGACCGACAGCTCTTGGGACGAAGGACTGCCTCACCTCCAGCGCTGTCTTCTTCACCTCAGGGATCCATGCGTTGGCCCCACAGCTGAAGTCCACCACCTGCAGCAGCAGCAGGCTGCCCTGAGCTGTGTGGCTGGGCTTGTCCAGCCTCATGAACAGCGAGTCTGCAGAAGGCAGGCTGCTGGTGGTCAGGACGGGGAGCTGCCACGGCAGCTGTGCAGTCTGGCTGCACGATGGACGATGGCATCAATGGTTAGGCACAATAACCCATTCATGCACAAAAATCCAGCCTCGCAAGCTCCTTGCTTGAGCATCCAGTCAGACTGGCTGCACCATCTTGTCGTTGCCTTGCACCCAAGCGGGCTTTGCTCAGGCAGACCACCTCTTTCCTCGCTCAGTCGCCCGGTAAGACGGGGTGCGCACATGCTGATGTCTTGCAGCACCATGTGCAGCACCATGTGTGGGCATCAGTCAGGCTGAGGGACAGCAGGAACTCGGGACAAAGAGGTGCTGCCAAGTCCTGGCGGCTGGCTGCCTTCTTGCTTGCTTGTCCAGGTCCGCACCTCTAGCAAAAGTGCCAGCTTGCGCAGCCTGTGGACATCGGTCAGGCGGCCACCTTGCCTGGCAGACCCCCCATCTCCTGTTGTGTACAGGGGTGCAGACAGGTGGTCATGCAGCTTGCTGCCACTGGCTGTGGCCTCACCAGATCGCCACTCTCCAGGAAGGTGGCCAGCTTGCGTGCCACAATCTTCAGCTTGTCCTCCCTGGTGAAGTGGCGCCCA
Source organism: Asterochloris erici (assembly GCA_019693375.1). Lineage (NCBI taxonomy): Eukaryota > Viridiplantae > Chlorophyta > Trebouxiophyceae > Trebouxiales > Trebouxiaceae > Asterochloris > Asterochloris erici. The sequence continues at coordinate 631,079 of JAAMXJ010000131.1, read as the reverse complement.
TAGCTGCTGTACCTGCAGCAGGAGCAGCACAACAGCGTCTGGACATGAGATTGGAAAGGTGGCGCCCATGGCTGCTGTGCATATGCACGAGGCAGCGCCTAAGATGTTGCCAGCATCCTGCTGTGAGTGCAGCAGGCGAAGCCCAAGGAACCGGCAGCACAGCCAGAGACCAAGTGAAGTGGTGTCCATCGCTGCTGTGCCTGCAGATAAGGTACTGCAACAGAAGTGGGGTGACAGCAAGTGGTGTGATGGCCCCTGCAGCTGCCGCTCCTGCACCAAGCAGCGCTAGGGAGCTGTGAACCACCCTGTTGTGACTGCAGCAGTTGATGCCAGCAGGGTGGCTGCCTGGACAGCAAATGGCAGCGCTGCTGACCGCCGAAAGAGCTTTGTAAGCCAAATGGGAGCCTCCGACCACTGCCAGGTCATCAGTGTTGACCTGACCTTTTGTACCTACTGCCACCAGTTGCATCGCCATTCACACCCACCCTTTCCCCAGCATGACAACCATGCTGGTGCTCATGCTGGCCCATGCATAACCACTGCAAGTTGTGGAGTCCCAGCTGGCCCAGTGTTGCCCTGAAGCAGCAACATGCTGGAGGGTAGGCAGGCTGGGTGCCACCAGACCTCAGGCCCTGCAGCCTTCAGGTCTCACAAAGCCCCACCCATTGCCCTGCATGGCAAGATGGCGTCAGCAAGGACTTGAGGCCGACCTTGC
>JAAMXJ010000131.1:432604-630357 GCA_019693375.1 Asterochloris erici | reverse complement strand
CCCCCCCCCCCCCCCCCCCGCCTGCACTTCCAGGTGGTGCAACTGTGCCCACACGCCTCACCCGCGCCACAGCATGCAGGCTGGATGCAGCGTGTCTGCAGGAGGCCACTTGTGCACCCAGCCTCCTCACTTGACCGCTGGCCTACCTGTTGCCCTGCATCAACGGCGCCAGGAAGGTGTTCAGACGGCTGCGATGCGTCTTCATGTCCCTTCTAGTGTTGAAGTCAAGGAACACTCCAGCTGACGATGGTGACAAGCCATGCTTCAGCCTTTGCTCCACCAGCTTCATGGCATCGCAGTAGACCTTGAGCTTGTCCTGCAGGACAGCAAGACAATTGTGTGAAATGTTGAGGATGCTCATGCAAAGTCAGGTGCAGCCAATGCTGAAGCTCGTCTGTGACACGAGCAGTAAGTGACATACGGGGCAGCATGGCCCGCTTGGAGAGGTCAGAGGAGCAGCAGTCTCCCCTTGCTGTGCATCAAGCTTGGAAGACACAATGCTAGATGAACACCAGGCCCAGCCCACAGGCAGAGGCTGACAACAAGACCACAGCCCTCGTCCACACAGACCTGGGAGCAAGCCAGGACGCCCTGCTCAGCAGAGTCAGGCCCTCAATAGTTCTTACGCTGGACTCCAGCCCAGCCCAGGCCCAGACAGGTGTCAAAGGCAGACACGAAGGATGGAGGCCGCTGCCAAAAGCCTCTGGGCCCTCAAGACTGATGGTGCTGCTTAGAAGCAGAGTCAGGTCTGTGCAGTAGACACAAGCAGACCAAGAGGATGAACAATTGCCCGTCAGGCCTCTTGCGTCACCTCATCCAGAAGCTTCCTACTGCTGAATGGGTCCTCCACGTACCCGCCTGGCCTCCTGATCTTGTCAGAAAGCTCTTGCAGGTCCCTGCTTGCAGTCTGCAGGCAGCCAAAGCCAGATCTGGCCCGCCTGGGCATGCATGGAGGGCAATGAGGGGCCTGCAGACTGTAGCTCATGCAGAAGTGCCGCCAGGCAAGCAGGAGGCCGCAAGAGACTCTTGGGCGGTCTAGCAGGAATGATGCTTGCCGGAGGCACCGTGCAGCCGGTCACTGACACTATCAGTCGCATACTGCTCAGAATGGCATTGTTTGTGGACCCAGTGCTGGGACACCAGACCAGTGGCCAATGCATTCCTGTGCCAGGTCCAGTCTTCTAGGACCTGAAATGCTCTAGTTGACTCGACTCTGCACTCCTGGGTCACATGCGGTACATAGCAGCATAAGGAATGACGGCATCTGCAGCATCGTGTCACATGCCTCATGAGGTGTCTCACCGCAAACATTTTATTTATGACATCTAAGACCAGCCGGCCAGTAGTCTCACTGGCTGCATAGTCCCCAGCCAGCATGGCTGCTTCTTCTGGGAGCTCCTCCAGCAGCTCTGGGGGCCACTCCAGACAAGAGCTGGGCCTGGTGGTTCCTGTGGCTGCACCAGGCTCTGCAGCAGTGTTTGATGTCATCAGGTATGAACTTCAGCAAAGGATCGGCCTGTATGACAGCGCACATGTCAGGCTGCCAAGCCAACACAGACGCAACAGCTTTGGGCACGGATCCCGACCAGCTGAGCCTGGCTGTTACACTGCCTGCACCAAACCCTGCAACAGGGCAATCTGAGTGGGTGGTGGCTGGCTGCAGTCGCTTCAGTCTGCAGTTGGACAGCCCCGCCTGGGACTGTGGCTGAGGCAGACCCTGCATCAGGTGCAGTCTGTCCAGGGCATGGAACAACGCGAGCCGCTCTAGGTCAGTGCTGGGCCAGGCTGTGCTTGTTGCTGGAATTGAGGGTGACCCTGTGGCAGATGACTATGCCAGTGGGTCCTTTGTACGATGCTGTGCAGCACGCACAGCAGTGCACGGTGCGCCCCAGCAGCTGCAAAAGGCTTGCTTCAGGCAGCACCAGCAGGACATGCAGGGGGCCAGGTAGCCAGACACTCCAGCAGCCCATGCTGTAGCCACAAAGCGAGAGGGCTCAGCCAGTTGCAGCCTGCCAGTACCTGGGCGCCTCGCCAGCTGTGGCGGCCGAGCCTGCTGCGGCTCCTCCCTTGACCTCTGCAGGCAACCAGCACACAGTGTGGGGCGCTTTGTGACAGCTGGGAATGCCATGCACAGACAAGCCAGCATGCACCCTCCCTGGACAGAGCAGCAGCGCCCTGCAGCTGCACTGCGCGTGCACATTGCAGCGCTGCCCAATGCAGGAGTGTCACATTCAGCCTTGACACCCCTGTAGCTGTCATGGCAACAGCAGTCAATGCAGCATGCCGTGTCACCAAAGCAGCAATGGCGAGAGAGTGCAAGGCTACTTGACTAGCTCTCTTCAGCTGCCTTGAAGCCTGCAGGTGTCAGGATCATGTTTGTTTGCAGAGCAGCAGCGGCAGGGGCTGGACTAGCGGGCACGCTCTGAAGCTTTTGCATTTGTGCAACTCACAGCATCAGATCGTGGCAACCTGTGGCAGGAGAGCTACAGCCCACCTGCATCGCCCTCTCGACTGCCAAATCATCAGACGCTGATTGCGTCGGCTGAGGAGCCTGGCGTTCTGGCTCGCTCTTGGGCCGTTTAGCGTGAGGAGCAAGGCGCACAACAATGGGATCGTCCTTCCTGACCTGCGCCTTGGGGCGCTTGGTGCCCTGGTCAGCCTGCAGTGTCATGGGGTGCAGAGCTGAGTGACTGTCCTCCCTGTATGGGTCAACAGCCAGCCCGAGGAACCTGGCAGGGCTGCAAGCAGCATGCCTCTGAGATGGCCAACTTTGCTGTGCAGCAGATAGAATTCTGCTGCTTTTGGGTCCAGCTTGACAGTGGATCATGTGCGTGACACTGGGGCCAAGCTTGTTGTAGCATGCCACTGCAACAGATGGCCCAGGCATCGACTGCATTCAACAGGCAGCAAGTAGCCTTACCGGCTTGTTGCTGACCCTGGCCCCCAGCGGCGGCTTGCTGGCGGCACCAGCAGTGGCAGCGCCGCAGGAAGCCCCCTGATGAGCGTCACCAGTCACTGTCCTGCCTGCACCGGCTACAATGTGCTGCTGGCCTGACCCCCCAGGGGCCTGTGCCGCCCCCGCAGCCTGCGCAGCAGCAGCCCGGCTGCCAGCACTGGGCTGAGGCGCCTCACCAGCGGGGGCGGCCGGCCTGACCGGTGCCTGCATCTGGGCCTGCTGGGCAGGCCTGTCCCTCTGCTGACTCCGCGCCTTTGTCTGCTGGGGACGCTGCAGCTGCTTACTCCCAAGGCCAAGGGGAATGTCTTCCACCTCTTCCTCCTCAGAAGTGCTGTCATCCCACGCACGCAGCCGTGCAGCCGTCCCGGGCTCCATGTTGCTGCCGCCATAGGCTGCACGACCTGCAACCCCAGAAGGTCAGGGTATGACTCAAAGGGTGAGGCAAAAGAGCCGGGTCTCCAGCTGCAGGGCCTGCCACAGCCATGGGGACAGCCAGTCCCAGCTCTGGTCTTGAGGGGCCCCTGATGCTGAGGCTGGGCTTGCAGGGCCAGGCCACTAGCAGATTACAGCACCTGAAAGCAACATAGACCTGAACAGTTGAGTCCTTAAATTGGCCCAAGAACACGTGGGCTGCCACCCGCCGATAGAGCAAAAGCTGTGCTCAGTAACCCCAGAACAGTCCAAGAGACTTTGCTGGTGCAGGGCATGGGTACGCACCCGTCGCAATCTCCCCATTGGCATGGATTAGCCGCTTGCGCCTAACCGGCCTGGTCGTCTCTGTTCTGGTGCGGTTGGCCATGGTGCTTTCCTGCGCCCGCTGCTGAACCATGCTGCTTGCCCGCGGCCGCTGCTCTGCCTGCACCCTGGTGGCCTGGGCACCGCCTCCAGGTCGCTGCGCAGCAGCAAGGCATCATTGCTTCTGTTGCAGACAGCTTCGAGAGCATGCTTGGCAGTGTCAGAGCACATTTGGCAAGCAGCATGCCCACCAAGAAAACCCATTCCTATTGCAGTAAAGTCACCCAGAGAAGGCACAGCATTAAGGCTGCCAGCAGGCCAGCTGTTGTGACTTGAGGTGGCCCCAGCGCATTCTTCTTGAAGCCCAACAAAGCAAAGATCCCCTGATGCTGCCGTCATAGCAGCCAGGGAGCTATCAAGCAGAGCCAGACCCCTCCAGCACTATGGTGAGCCTGTCCACTTCCACTGGGAGAAGCCTAAGCATCTGGGCAATGCCCACCCAGAGACATGTTTGGCAGCAAGAAGGTCACCCAAGCGCATAGAAGGAAAGCTTTCACAGAGCAGTGGCCATACGTCCTCAGATGGCGGCCAGTCCGTTGATACATCAAGGAACTTCTTGGCCACCCGCTTCTGCCACGCCCTAAGCATCTCGTCACTGAACAGATTCTGCTCATGGCGGGGGCTCAGCTCGTTGTGCTGGAAGCTGTGCCTGAGACAGTAAATGAGGCTGCTGTCCACATCATTATCGTCTCTGAGGGTTCCTGCAGGCAGTCCAACGGCACATACTCAGCAAGCTGTGCACATCTGGCAGCAGCTGAGGCATGTTACCAATTTGTCAAGTGAGAGTCCTCAAGCAGGGACAGAGGATGCTGGCTATCTCAAGAATGCACGCTAGTGCTTTCTGAGGCGCAGGAGATGCGTCGCAAGAGGTGTGAGTGGTTTCTGCAGGTTTGCAATTGTGGAGGTGTGCCCGCCTCGCCTGCAGGTCCAGGCAGTCTGAGGTACCAGTCCTGCATTGGAACAGGGGGATCTCATGCAAAGGCTCCCACCGTCTGGGTTCCTGTGAGCAATCCACACCCGCCGCGGCTTGCCCGGCATGGTTTTGTCAGGGTGCAGCCCCGGGGGCATACAGGCCAGGTGGTATGCCACGGGGCAGCGCCGGCAGGGCACTACCTCACCCACTTCATCCCCCATCCCACACTTCTCACAAGTGTGCAGGGGGCTGCAGGGGGCAAAGAAATGCGTGGGTCACTCCATGACACGACCTAGGCATGCACAATGACACAGGCAGTGCGGCTCAGGATTGAAGCAACACAGTGTCAATGTATGGACCAAGGCCACAGCATGCCTGGCATCCCTCTGGTGCTGACAGGAGTGAAGGTGGCATCAGCTGGCACTGGGGGCGACCCTGCAGTCTGCCTGATCCATATGCTTCAAAGCGGGACAGGGCAAAGGACTATGAGCAGTAGCAGGCCAGCTGCTCAAGACCATCGGACTCACCACACGAAGGCCTTTTTCATTGCGTCCAGTGTCTTGCCGACACAGCGAGGGTGGTAGCACCGCCCACAGCTTGCCACCCAGCACCTGCACGCGCCAGAAGCACTGCATGGGCCAGGACCAGACCAGCACAGGACTGTGCCTCGCCGCAGCAGGTGTGCTGACAGGCTGCAGCAGGGAGACTGGCGAGGAAGCTCGCAGGTACATGCTTTGGGCTTGCATTGCAGTGGCAGCAGGCAACAACGGTGAGCTGCTTGGCTGGACTGGACCCCACTCGGCCAGAAATCTGCAGCTTGCAAGCCGACACTGCTTGCCTCAGAACCACAGGCTTGTCAGGCCTCGCCTTCTTGCTGCTTGCAAGGTAGTTGGTCTCCTTGCATTGGTAGCACTGGTGCTGCTCAGACATGCAATTAGGGCACTTGAATTTGTATTTGCTGGTCTTCAGAGCCTGGTAGATATCCTACAGGTCAGCCAGGTTGCTCAAGGGAGTGCACACTGCTGTCTCACAGGAGCCAGGGGCTCAGAGGTTGCGCAGAGGTCCTGCAAGAGCAGCCCAGACCAGGTTGGGCGCTTCAGGCTGCATGAGAAGGAGCATACATGCCCACTGGAGATCCACCAGTCAGGGTACAGGCCATCCTCCTCTGGAATGTGAGGCAGTTGGCTGAGCTGTGCAATCCTCTTGCCAGCAACAAGGACGCTTACCAGGCGCAGTCCCAGAGGATTGCAGTACCCTGGATCAAACTTCTCTTCATCATTGAATGTGTTAATGCCAGTATGGAAGGAGCGCATGCAGGCGCCGTCACATTGTAAGATGAGGCCTGCATGCGAGAACTGGCATGACTGGCAACAGGCTGCAGCCTGGCGCTCATATGGACATACAGCCTGTGCAGCGGTGAGGAGTGGACACCTGGCCCCAGTCACCGCTGAGGAGCACCTCAGGCAGCAGCTGGAAGCACAGGCATGTGCACAGCAGAGGGTGCAATGCAACAACCTCAACAGCTGTGTTGTGGGACGGCATGTACCGTCATCAGCGCACCTCCATCATCGCACTGAATGCACACAGAGTCATTAGCGCTGTGGTCTGCCTCTTGGGCCTCTGTGGGGTCATCCACATCCTCCTGAGGTCGCTCTACACCGTCATTTGCACTGTGCTCTGCCTCCTCCTCCTCTGTGGGGTCTTCCACATCCTCCTGAGGTGGCTCTTCTGTAGCGAAGTCAGCAGCATCAAGCTGTTGGGCAGAAATCTATCAGACCAAGGGCCATATGGGATGCAGAGTACAGACTACACGTGTCACAGATGCAGAGGAGTTGCGACTGGCTTCAGAGCAGGCATGCTGTGCTGGGGGATCCAGCCAATCAGCAAAACAAACAGGTCTGATCCTTATCGCACTTGCCTGCTTGATCTCCCAAGATTGCATCAGCTGCCATGGACCTTGCCAGCTTGGGCCTTGGCTGAGTTAGCTGAGAAGAGCTGCCGTGCTTAGCTGCCCCACTAGTCTCATGCACAGGAGGGGTGCCAAAGGAGTATGAGTGCAGTCCCCCTGCAGGTACAAGAGGCCTCCAGGAGGAGCTGTGCATGTGTGAGATGTGGAGTGCCTCGCTGCCTGGCCAGGTAGAAAGCTGTGTCTGTGCCAATCGTGCAAACGGGCTTGCACTTACCTGCTGCAGCCATGCTGGCACACTGTGCCTCCTTCAGCAGCACCAGCACCCCTCACAGACTCATTGCCCCATATCTCAGGCAGGCATGATGTCCATCAAGCAGATGGATCACACGCTCTCAGGCTTGGCCTCCACTAGTGCAGCACCAGATTGCATGCAGCGCTCGAATTTCATGCTGCGATGGAGAAACTCGATTTGACAAATTCAGCCTTTCTGGCACAGTCTGTGAAGGCTCCAGCCCAACTGCATCAGCAACAAGCTGGACCAGGCTGCGCCCAGATACATGCGGCTCGACGCCTCAAATTGACTGCTGCAATCCCTGCAGGACTGCTCCCTTCAGCAGCCTCACTTGAGCTGCCAGTCCTACGAAGAGAGCTCTGCTAGTGGTATTGGCCACCTTCCAGCATTCAGAACACCTACTGAACTGCTGTCTTGCAGCCCCATAGCAGCTCAGGCATTGTCCCTTGCGCAGATTGTCTTAAGCAGCTGTCTGGGGGAGAGTCAGACAGCGCGATGGCCACGTACGAGCAGTGTGTGGCTTCATCACAGTGTACACCATAAGACCATCTTACAAGCATCAAATCAGAGGCGACAGAGTGCACAATAGTTTGGCTTGGCTCAGCTGCAGCTGCCACAGCTAAGTGTTGAGATGGTGGGCCACCACATGAGACCAGACAGACGAGGACATACCGTCTCGGCAACTCAGCAGTGGCCACATGATATACGCAGCAATCTTGCTACATTGTCCCCAGCTCGATGACCAGCGCCACACCCACAGCCATTTGTCTCAGCATGCAGGACTCAAGTGGCAGACCTCCGTGTCGACCATCCGTCGATGTGGCTTGCTGGGGATGCGCATGCAACACTGGTTCAGCATGGCTTCAAGAAGTGATGCTGCTGTGATTTTACCCAGTGTCAGTGCCATGCCTGTCGATTGTGGCCCCCGGCCTTCCCAGTTACCTGTATCTCTGTAGTGCGTTGCATTGTTGCACCTTGAGTCTTGCCAGGCATTCAAGCATGGCAACTCAAGTCACAGTCTGACTGGCTTCCAGTCCAGCCATGCTGTTGCCCTCATGCAGCTGGGTCTGGGTGTTCAGTCTTTGTGACAGAGACCTCACCATCCTTGAGCTCGTAAACATACAGGATGGCCTGTGGCAGCAGCAAGCGTCAGCAGGAGCACCAAGCGAGGGTGCCTGACTGCAACATACTTCATGCAGGGTCGCCTGCAGGCTCACCGTGTGCAGTGCGATGTGTCAGCACCAGCAATGCAACGGAGCCAAGTGCCTCACAGCCATTTGCACATGCAGGCTGGCTGGCAGAGTGTGCACGGTGCAGGATGGGCATTGCACTGCAGCAGCAGTAATCCAGGCAGCAGCATGCAAATGCTGCTGACCTTGCTGCCATTGATGTCCATGAGGACGAAGCTGGGCACCACATCACTGTTAAAGACAGAACAGGCTCCCGTGGCTGAGCCAGGGTTGATCAGTAGCCGGCCCTCCATGCGCTCAGCCTGCACATACAAGTTGTGCGCAAGAGCTGAAGGGCGCAGAGGTATCAGTGCAAACCAAGAAGTGAGGGAGCCCTCACCAGGCTGGCGCTTTGTACTTCATGCAGCATGCGGGCGGCTTCAGTAGCGGTGCAGGCAGGGCTGCCCCTTCGACCGGGCTGCCAAAGCATTGTGACCAGGTGCCGCACTGAGCCAGGCTCACCTGAGGCTCATGCGAAAAATGACCGAAGCTCCCACAGAGCTGTCGCACGCCTTGCAGTGCACTCCTTGTGGGGGTATGCAGCCAAGGCCCCCTATGAGATTGGCACTTCCTTGCAAACACAGCTCAGAGCTCCCCTGAAGCTGGCACGGTGCTCTCCTTGCAGCACACAGCCCAGAGTTCATCTGAGGCCCTGTGCCATATGGCCAGGCTCACCTTGAACTCGTGAGTGCTCCCCGTAACCAGGATGTCCACATCCATCTGACGCGCTATGAAGCCTAGGCGCGACTTGCTGCCTGCGGGCACGACCTGACGAGCAGCACAAAAGGGACAGAGCTCACGCGCAACATCAGACAGGCTGTGCATAATCGAGGACATGCCACTCCTGGCTCATGCGCAACATCATGCAGGCTGTGCATCATGGAGGACATGCCACCCAAGCGCCAGACTACACGATGTGCCTGGCTTGTTTCAGGCTGCTCTTCAAGGCGGCCCACCTGGTGCCCGTGGAGCAGCCCGACCTTGAAGTCTCCAACTTTGAGGACCTGCATGTGGGCTGGCTAGTCAGCCAGTTCAAAGCGACCTGCAAATGCCTGAACTCAGCGTCGCTTGTCTGGCCCACCTTGCTGTCAGGGTGGCTGCTGTCCTCATCAAACTCGCCTTTGGCCACGGTCAGGTCTGAGCACACTGTGCGAAGGTAGTCATAGATTTCCTACAGACAGTTGTTCAGCTGAGCATTCCCTTCCTTCTGGAGAAGGCATTCGATATCTTAGGACTGCCCCGGCTTGCCTTTGTGACAATATTGCCAGTGCAGAGGGTGTGATGGATTTTGCCTGGCACCAGCAGCTTTCTGAACTGCAGTGGCAGGTCTGTCGCGCGGTGGGGGATGTGCAGGTCCCCTATGCACAGCACCAGCACCATGTCTCAGGTGCTTGCCCGGTGCTGCTGTGGCCACCGTGATTCCCCAGAATATGTCATGGGCGCATTGTGCAGATCTCAGAACCGTCTGATTGAAACTCCACTGAGAGAGCCCAGGGCCCCTGATCTGGGACGCGATATAGCAGAATGCAGAACAGAATGGTCAGGTAGGGAGTGTCAGGTTTACCTTTTGCCGTGAACAACAGGAGGGACAGAACCTGACTCAGCCTGCATCATCATCGATTGCCATAACCGCTCCTCCGAAGCCATTGGCATAACGTCCTGATGGAACCCAGTTGGGAGGCAAGTCCTCGCTGCATTTGGGCACAGATGCTGACTGTTGCAACGGGCTGAGAAGTTCCTGTTGCATCTGCCCCTGCAGGATGCCAAGCAGCTGGCTGCTGTCAGCATTTGGGTGGGCAACCTTGCCCTGCAGGTAGGTGTGCCCCTCTTGATTGACAGAGTGACCCAGACCTGAAGTTGCCTCAGCATCTAGCCTGCACCTGGAAGCGCTGCATCAAAGCCTGAGCACCATGATGCATGCACAGTGCCACCTCACTTGTGCTGCCTGGTGCTTGCAGACGGTGGCCATCACAATTGCGCTATTTTGCATTGGCCACCCACTGGCCAACGCTATTCTTTTCATGGCGGTGAGTACACACTGCCCCTTGGCCAATCACAGAGCCTTCCAAGCTTTGGACCTGGCTCCTGGAGGCTCAGTCTGCAGTGGTGCAACAGAGCTGCATTTGAGGCACCTATCCGTAAGCACAAGTCTCTTGTGCGGCAGGCAGATGCCTGCGGCTAGGTTCTGGCAGCATGCTGCACCTGCCACACATAGGCCCCAGCATTGGTGGCATGGCGTGTGCAGCCTTTAAATATTGGAAGGTGGCCCTGTGGGGCAGCACAGGCTCTGCACACTGCTCCTGGCATTGGCTGCTGATGGGTCAAGCACCTGTCAGACTGCTCAGTGTCCCAGGAGGGAAAGAAGCTCTGCAGCACGAGAGCCTTTGCATGTTGTGCTGGCTGATGCAGGGCGGCACAGAAATGACATGTGGTGCATGTTGAACCAGGCATGCAGGTGAAGCAGTTCATCTGGCCACTCATCAAGGTCAGGGCCGGCCAGGATGCTCACCCGCTGCACATTGGCTCCTGACTGCAGGCAGCCCCCGCACTTTGCATACCTTTACTCCATGCTGTCTTGTTCACAGGTGACTCTGCTCCTGCTTGCAGGTGATTCAAGTCATCTGGCCCGTTGAGTGGACCCCCAAGTGGATGTACCAGCTGACAAAGTACTGCATCGTGCAGACGTTGAAATACAACCAGTGCCAGGTGGGCTGCTAGGCGCAGTGCCCTGGCATTTGCATGGTGCCCATGAAGCTACACAGTGTCCTGTGCTGGAGCACAACAAGTCACAGTTGGGTGCCTGGAGCAGCCTGCTGTGACGGCGGGTTCAAAGCCTAGCTCACCTGTCGAGCAGAGTGGTACAGAGTGATCAGTTGAGCTGTTCTCCAAGGTTGCTGGGCGCTGACTGCAGACTCTGTACGAGGACCGTGCGGCACTCGAGGAGCAAGGCCCTTATCTTCTAGGTGAGTAGCACCTGAGGTGCTTCCTCCAGGTACCTCCAGCCTGCCCATGAGAGGCTGCCTAAACAGTGTCTGTCATTTCACCATGTTTGACAGCTTTGGGGGTTCTGCTGGTAAATCTTTTCAAAGTCAGCCAGAGACCCATTAGCAGTGTGTGTTAGCATCATGCAGCAGGACAGACTCAGCTTCAGCAGATATACACCCAGTTTGGACCATTCTCAAGCAGCCTGCAGGCAGAAACAAGCACCCTGCAGCCTGCAGGCAGATTCAAGCTTCTGCTGCACACCACCTCATCATCTTCAAGTTTGCAGAACAGGACTCGGTGCTTCCTGCTCCTGACCAGGACTTGCCTTGGGTCTGCATGTGGCTGTGATTGTGGCTGTGGCTGAGCTTAGAGGGTCTCCCCACCCTGAGCACTGCCCTGCCTGGACTGCAGGGTTTGAGCCGCACTCTACCCTCCCCTTTGCCCTCCCGGGCGTGTTCAACGCCTTCAACGATGACCTGCCGCGGGGGCTGAAGGACATCAAGACGGTGGCCTCATCCCTGGTGAGCCTCACAGCTGGGCCTGGGGAGGCAGCAGCTTCTGCCCTGGGGTGGCAGCGACTTCTGCCACTGGGAGGCAGCAGCTTCTGCCTGCGCTGCATGCTGCAGCAATGGAGGCGGACGTGCTCCTCATCATGGAAGATGTTTCTGCGCAATCACTTGGATGCCAGGGCAAACTTCTCACGCCATCATTGCAGGCTGCGTGCAGGGTGCCTGACCAGCATTGGAGTTGCAATTGCAATGCTGCATGTGGTGTCTTGATTTGGAGGCGCTTGCTGACTGTGCTTGGCCTGCCAAGCCATGTCACCTGCACAGCACTACTGTGTGTTCTGTGCTTGGTTGCTCCCTTGGCTGCCTGCTTGCCTGCCAGGTGTGTGCCTGACCTGGCACGCCATGGAGGTGTCTCAATCTGAGATTACCTCTCTGATTGGGCTGCAGTCGCTCTACCTGCCAGCCACGCGGCTGCCCTGGTACGCCATGGGGGTTCGCAGTGCCGACCGGAGAAACCTCAACCAGCTGCTGGCTGCGGGGAGTAGTGTGGGTATCTGCCCAGGCGGCGTTCAGGAGGTGCTGTTCATGGAGAGAGGTGAGCACACGAGCCCCAGGCACCGGCTCTGAGAGACACATCAGCACATGTCGTGCAGGGGATGCTGTCCAAGCAGAAACCAGGCCATGCCCCGCCTGACACCACTACTACTGATGACAAACAGGCGGGCAGCTTGCAAGGACAGTAGCAGAGCTCGCCCTGCTGTGCATCAGACCACTTCTGGCTGTGTAGCTGTCTGTGCACTAGCTGCTGCCAGGAAGGGATGGGTGCTTTGCCAAGCAACCTGGTCTTGAAGAAAGGTGGGCGTCTCCTTGGCTGCCTGCTTGTGTCCAGTGCCAGGCTGTGTGGGGTGACAGGCTAGCTCAACTTGCACGCTACGTCTCACAGCTTGGCACTGATTGCAGGCCACAATGTGAGCTGCAGTCAGCTGTACAGCAGTCCCAGTTAAGTGCGGCCGCTGTTCATGCAGGCTCAGAACGTGCTGACTTGCCTGTGCTGCAGACAAGGAGGCCATCTACCTGACCAAACGAGCAGGGTTCATCCGCATGGGCCTCAGGCATGGCGCAGCTCTGGTGCCAGCATTTGCCTTCGGCCAGTCCGAGATGTTCCACTGGCGGCGACCTGGGCCACCGCTGGTGCCCACCTGGCTCATGGAGCGCATCTCCCGCGCCATTGGCTGTGCTCCCCTGCTGCTGTGGGGGCGCTGGGGCCTGCCCATTCCCTGCCCGGTGAGTAGCTTGGCCTTGTACTGCAGGGTCAGTGCTTTGTGATGACGGGTCATGAGTCCTGATGTGCGGCCATGGGGGGCGCATGGGGCCTCTTGGACCTGCAATGCTGGGCACTGAGTCAAGTGAGATGGGGTATTTCATGCTGGCTGCATGCTCTTGCTGCTGTGGGCTGCTAGGGCCGTGCATCCCCTGCCTTGGGGCACTTGGCGTTCCAGCAGCTTCCATTGGGCAGGCAGGGTCACCCATGCAGCCGCGAGACACAAGTGCGGGTCTGCACTGTGGAGGCTTATCTGCCATGTCAGGTTCGTCTGCCGTACTCCTGACAATTGTTGTGCTGAACAGGCTCTCAGGCTACTCAATGTCAACTCCGTTTGACGAGTCAAGTCTGTATTGGTGCAGGTGCGTGTGACGGTGGCCGTGGGCAAGCCCATCAGGCTACCCAAAGTTGCCCACCCAGATGAGGTGCAGGTGGAGAAATACAAAGCTCTGTTCATAGAGAGCATCACAGATCTGTATCACAAACACCAGAAGACTGCAGGCTACGAAAACAAGCCCTTGCAAGTCCTCTAAACCATCACTGACGGGCTAATATGCTGTTACTATCATCACTGTAGCAATACTCTGCGCCAGCTGCGCATTGCAGCCCAGCAGGCATATTTGCCTGCACACCCCACCAGCTTGTTGTGTGTTGCTAGCTTATTAGTGTTTGATAACAATTCATTCAGCTTATGTGTTACGGTTGGAGACTGCTGAACGCTTATGTGTTATGCTTTCTAGAAGGCAGCATGCTGTCCAGCATGCTCAGTGCCTGCTGGCTGCCGGTGGCAGTTGCCTTGTGAACATGCTTCCTGTGATGCCTGTCAAAGGGCTTCACTGGGCTCCTGTAAGCAAGGTGCCATCCAGCGCACTTAGAGTCTGCTGCGTCTGCTTCTTGAGAGTGTCCGCCACATGCTGGCTGCTGGTGGTGGCCTCCTGGTGAGCAAGAGCGTTGGCCACCTGCTGTCCCAGCTCTTTGACAGTGGCATCCATGGCCAACTGACGCAGGCCTGCATAAGCATGGCAGGCTGCTGAGGTCCCAGCAACGCCTCCATGTCAGGAGAGGTCCGCTTTTCATGTAGATAGCTTGTGTGGCTGGGCATTGCTTTGGCTCTTCGTGCCAGGCAGCTCCTGCCAGCGGCTGCGTGCACAATTCTCAGGGAACATCACCTGTCTGAGGCATAAGTTGTGAGGAGGGGCCATGCGAGGCGTCCCCTGACATGAGGTGTGACAATGTAACCACCAGGAGCTCGGCAAGGCGCATCTTAAGTGCGGCTGGGCTGTCAGGCCGCCTGAGCAGTAGGCACACCTGCAGGCAGCGCTGGCATCAATCAACAGTAACGCTGTGCAGACGGGAGGGCCTATGGACAACCAGCCAGCTTTAGTGGCACACTGTAAGACTGCTCTCAGCTTGCATGGCATGTTGTCTGGGAAGGCAATGGCATGATATCGCAATTCAAGTATGGCTGTATACGGCACGAGCAAGCTGAACCAGGACCTCCTCATGCTCCTCCAAAAGGCAGGCTTTGGCCTGGAGGATTATCAGCAGGTCAGTGCTGCAATGATATGAGCTCAGCCGACGTGCCCTGCAAGCGCCACCTGCTGCAGATGAAGCGCGAAGCCTACCTTGGAGAAACCGCCATGCTGTGCAAGCAGAAACTGCTGCATGCTGCGGGGGTGAAGCGCCAGCATGGCCAGCAGGGCTTGTGCGCAGGCACAGCTCAGCTCCTCATCCTCTGCATCCAGGTGCAGGGAGAGTGCCTGCAGCAGGAGGCCCTGACATGACTTGCGCGTCCAGGTGCAGCACCGCAGTATGCACTGAGCTGGTGACCCTGCGCCTTGCCTTCTGCCCAGCAGAACTGAGCATGGTGCACATTTGCAGGCACTTCAAGGGCGCATGAATAATGCAAGTCCTCCCTGCTGCTGACAGGCAGCAGCAAGCTGCACATTAGCCTGGCCGGAAACCTCCATGCCTGCAGGACTGTCAAGCAGGCTGGGCCTGCACGCTCAACAACGGCAAGCAGCTTGCCAGGCGCTGACACAAACGTGCAGGTATCCAGGCAGACGGCTCAAGACCTTACCTCTAGCAAGCCCTCCTGAGCGGCTGCGGTCTTGGCTGCTGTGTGCAGCAGGCACAGGCCCTGCACGCAAGATGGGGACCTGGTAGCCGGCCAGGGTGGTCTTCATGTGGTCGGCCTGACTGTCTCAGCACCGTGACCTTGAACGAACTGCAGCCCAACAGCTGCAAAGCAGCTATCTGGAAGGCATGCTGAGCTGCAGCTGACCTCCAGCAATTCTGCTGCTGCCACCCTCTCGGGCACAGATGCGGCGTGCCACCTGTTCTGGGAACTAAGCTGCCCCTCAAGGGGCTGCACTGGGTCTTTCAGAGGGAGCTTGATGGCCTGCAGCACTGCACAGGGCCAGCATTTGTTTGCTTGGAATGCTGAGGGGCCCTTGGTGTGCAGCTTTCACGCAGCAGCTGTATTGCAGACACCAGTTGGCTGCTATGCTACCGGAGGCTGATTGATGCCCAGAATGTCAGCCACATGAAAGGAGGTTGCAGGGCAATGCTGTGGGAGAGAGATGACAGAAGGCAGGGGCTCATACGGCCAGCATGCAGCAGAATGTGCAGGTGCAGAGTGACTTACAGCTCTGCAGCACTGCAGACAGCGCCTGATGGCGCGCCACGTGCACGCCTGGGTGCAGCGGGTCTGAGCCTCGCAGGAGCACCCTGCTCAGTGCTTTGAAGCCCTTCAGGCGGACAAAGCTGATGCTGCTGGAGGCTGCAGTATGCAGCAGGAGCAGTTGTTTGCTTGACCTGTGAGGGTGAACAGTCTACATCCCTTGCAATGCAGGTCTTGCAGGAAGGCACATGGGATATCATGGACAACACCAGCCATGTGCTTGCCTGAAGCAATGCCGTCCTGCAAGTCTCTGAACAGATCCAGTCTGATGCTGTCTCTGCAAGGCAGGCAGCAATGTCCAAGTTTGGCTGGCACCACCTTGTCCAGAAGAGCACCTGGGCATGCAGGATCTCAGGTCTTCATCTAGCTGGGTTATGACAGCGTGTACACGGTGGCTGCCAAGGGAGCCATGACTTCAGGGAGCCACGACTTCTCTCCCAGCATGAAGTGATAGCCATGCTCCAGCTTCACAGGCCCTAGAGAAGCATCGCTCTTGACAGCTGCAGCCTCTGCTGGTCCTCACCCTGTGAACTGGCGATTGCAGTTCAAGGAGTTCTGCCAGGGGGTACCCAGGTTTGGGCTGCAAGCTGTGCAGGGCCATTGCAGACAAGGGCAGGGGGATCAGATGCTAAGAGCCAGAGCTTTTAAGCCCTGTGCAGGTGCTTCTGCCTGCCTGTCGAAACACAACCTTGTGCAGCCATGCAGCAGCAAGGTGGCAGCGTGATGGCGCCTTCACCTATCCAGGGCAGCCATCATGGCATCAGCCTCCTGCATCAGAGCCTGGCGCTCAGCCTCATTGTCCCCTGGGGTGCCGGTGCTGTGCTGGCTCTGGCGACTACTGCCTGCCCTGCATCGTATGGGGCAGCAGACCCAGTGAGACGCTCATCTGGTCAGAAAAGAGCAGGCTGCAGCAGATGAGTGTGGATTGGATTGACATCATCAGCTTGTCAGGTGTGTGCACCCACTGCACCTGCTAGCAAGAGCCTTCATCTCTTCGTCAGAGGGGATCGTCATGCTCCAGTTCTGGTTTGCCATTGGCTCTTGCTGTAGTCAGGTGGAGCTTCAGGTCGGCAAGGCACTGCCATTGTTCATACACATGGGCCACTGCAGTCATCAGATGCATTTAGAGATGGGCTTGCCTCAGCTAAGGGCTATGTGCAAGGGTTTCTCTATGGCACGGTTGTCCATCTGCAATGTTGGCAAGCACAGCCAGTAATCAGGCAGGCTGTGACATGTCAATGTCTAGGTCCAAGGGAAAAAAAGCTAAGGCCGCCCATATGACGGTTCTCTGTCGCGATCTGACTGTTCTCAAGCCCCCTGCCCAGTTGACAAGGTGGGTAGCCGTCTTGGGCAACTTTAGCAGCCGTCCATCCTGACGCCTGCACATGCAGCCTTCCCGGCTTATACAGAGCGTGGCCGGGCGGCCTCAACACAAGGTGGGGAGGCCCTGAGTTGTGGACTGCACTGTGCACCAGGTAGCTTGATCATGTGTATCGCCGCCTCAGCGTGCCTCAGCATGCTGTACTGTCCAGTTGCTCAGGGAAGATGATGATCTCTTAATTGTCGCCCCAGTCCTATATGGCCCAAGCCAAGGGAACCACAATGAGGATTGACACTGCTTCGGCGGCTGATTCCCAGCGAAATGCGTCATGTCTGCCTGCAGCAGCACCTTAGCTGCCCCTGCCTCCTTGTTGCGCCATGCCTTGCTGCAGACTGGTTGTTGTGGCTGCCAGCGTGCATGCACAGGTTGCCGTGATGATTACGGATAATCCCAGCTCGCTATGAGTTACCCAACGTTGAAGAGAACTTTCCGTTCCTACTCACATTGCCCTCTGAGCAACCTGCGCCTTGCATGCAGGCAACAGGCCTGGCCCCTGCAGAGGGCTGTCTGCTGCACAGGTCTACCAGCACCTTCTGAGCTGGCTACACAACTAAAACGCAGGTGCGGCAGAGATTGCTCTCACCTGGGCCTGCACTGCTGCACCTGCTTTCACGTGGCAGCCAACCCAGGCACAGGATGTGATGATTTGCAACCTTGGTCCGTGTTACCGAAGCACCCTTTTGGGGCGCCTAATGAGATCAAACAGGTGCTGTCTGCCTGATCCTGAAGCCTCTGCCTGAGCCTGCACAGCTGCCGTCTGCCACCTTGGCTGCCCTCTCGGCCCGTCACTTTGGTTGTGTGCACCTGCTCCTGCCTTATGGCTTGCTCCCCAAGCATGTGCACATTCTGAGTGCCAGTGATCTGACCTGATTTTAGGCTGCAAGCCTGCTAGCCCCAATCTGCAAGCAACTGCAGCCTGGGGAACTGCATGATAAACTGAATTGCATGCCGGCCTGTCTGCATCAGCAGAGCTATGATGAAAGCAAAGAGGTTTCATGGACTAGAGTCTCCAAGCCTCAGGGCAGTGCCGATACAATCTCTTGGCTGACTGAGCTTTGGCTGCAAAATGCATCTCAATTCCTATGCCTGCTGTACAGACTTGCCATCAATGCTGTTTTCTGGCCTGCAGGCCTCGTCAACTGCAGAGACCCTCCTTCAGGCCTTCCCTGGGAGCAGCAACAAGCCTTGCGCTGCCCCGGACGCCCTGCTTCTCACCGCAACCAAACACCACCGGTCTCCTCACCTGGGTGAGCTGCCCGCCTGCTGTTCTTGCCTTGCTCGCTGTCTGCACCCTGCTTTCGGAAGCATCACCCCTACACCTCCGCCAGGGTGTGCCCAGCTGTCATCCCCACCTTTGCAGCAGGATTTAGGTCCCTTGCACCCACGCACAGCTTCTTACTAAGTTGGCCCTGTCACCCCCAGCCATGTGGCAGGGCCCGTTCCCAGAAGCCACAGCAATGAGGCTGTGCTGGTTTGATCAAGACCTTGGCACGGCTGCTGACCCAAGCCTCGCTATCCTGCCTGCATCCATTCTGACGGTGCTTGCGGGACGATGGGCATGGACACCTCTCCAGCAGTCACCAGCCCTCTGAGCAGTTCCTCTCAATGCTCGTCTGCTGAGCCCGTCTTGACTGCAGGTCGCTGCCCCTACTCCTGGACGCTGTACCAACCCGCCCTTCCATCATCTCAACCCCAAGGTTCCTCTCAATGCTGCCTTCAAGGTGTGGCCAGATCAGCTGTGCAAAGCCTGTGGCCTGCTGCAAGCCGTACCAAGATGTGCCTTGAGAGTCTGGGCAGCATTTCAGGCAACTGTACTGCCCCTTGCCATGGCATGACACAGTGTTCAGCTGCCCAAAGATTGATGTTCTGGATGTCAAGGCTCAGCAGCTGCAGATGCTGTGGAGGATGATCGCCAGATCGTACACTCCTGTTGCAGGCTGCTGGCTGACCATCGATAGACGCCAGGCACTTTGAGCCAACCCAACATTGCCGTCTGGATAGAAGGCTGCAGCCCTTGTGCGCTGTGCAGCTGCAAACCTTCACCTGCAGCCATGCTGTACCATGAAGTTGTCAGCTTCATGGGTGGCAGTTCTTGTCCCAGCATGTCACACAGTGCAGCAAGTGGCTTTCATCCTGTTGTGGGCCTGCTGGGGCACCCTGCATGCTGCCAAGACGGTCGACTGCAGGGTCTTTCCGTCCCTGTAGTCAACATAAACTATGGCAAGCTACAGTGACGGAGCAAGTTTCAGTGCCCCTGAACCCATGATGAGGTCGGCATGTATGTTGTCTCCTACACATCAGCCAGGCATGAGCAGCTGTTGAGCTGCTATGGTACTCTCCTTCTGACATGCTTGAGTGCAGGCAGCAGCCTCTCCTCGACTTCCATCACAGGCGGCCTGCCACAGCTGCAGCCTGCCTGGTCTGGCGTGCTGCTTGCATCGTGTTCACGGGCTGCAGCTGTGGCAGGCACGCAGATCTGTGCCGCATGGGGAGCTCATCTGGAGCCTGCCACGTGGGTTGCCCTGCTGCACCTGCTGCCTGCAGCAATGTAATGTGTCCCTCTGCATTGAATGCCTCCAGTCTGACCAGGTGGAAGCGCGATGATTACACCTTGAGGCTGTTTATGACCGCCCCTTCGGGCAGCCTGATTAGACATCTCAATCAAAACGACTTCTCTTTCCAATGAGCGCTCCAGCCTCCCCTACACCTGCACTGCCAGCATGCCTGCTGGCTCTCTGCTCACACATACTAGCACAGTCGTGCTGGCTATGCCTGCAGGCTGGGAGGGTGACATCCCTCTTCAGCTGCGGCCTTTCTTCCTCCGCCTCATCTTCGGCATACCTGCCCCAGCACAAGGTGAGCCAGCCCTTCCCCACAGATCCCTGGAGAGCATAGCTTGGCTGTCTGTGATGAAGATTGCTACCCAGGCGCAGCGCCGCGGGTGTCTGCTGGGTCCCTGCCCGGCAGGACCGAACCTACCCAGCAGCCCTGCAGGTGGCTCCTGCTGCAGCCCTGCAGCGAGCTTGCTCCCTGCAGGCGCATGTGCACGAGTCAGCCGGCGTGACGCACATGGCACGGCACGGCCGTAGTCTGAGACACCTTGTCTGCTTGCATGCTGCAATCCATGTCACGGCTGCTTGTCAGGCCGCCTGTCATGTACCTCGTCGGGCAGTAGCCAGCCTGCGCAGCCTGCCCCATGCTCTCCTGTGGGGCTGCCTGCCCATGCTGCCTGCACAGGCCTGCTTTGCTGTGTGCTGCACGCACTTTATTGTTGTGGAGCAAAGGGATTGCTTGTCATGGTGCTGGTGGCCTGGCATCCCTGCACAGCATTTTGGTGGCCTGTGCAGTCCCTTTTCTCTGTTGCTGGCCGCCCAGCTACCTGTTGTGTTGTTCCCTGGCTGAGCATCCCTGACTGCACTTGGGATTGCATAGTGTATGCCCCTCGCTGATGATGACATCTCCAAAAAGGGCCCGTCCTCAATAACCATTCGCAGTGCCCGCTCTAGAGCGTTCGCCTTTCGCCGGGCTTGAGCGCTGGTGCTACTCATCTTCCTTGGATGTCTGAGGTGTGCTTGCCTGTGCAACTCTGCATTTTGCTGCTCTTGACGGCGTGCCTCCTTGTCGTTTGAGCGATTGTGCGACACTGCTGCGGGCTGCCCACAACCCCTGCCAGCTGAGCGTCTGCTTGGATGATGAAGCAACAAGAGTGCATCACGACGGTCTTCATAGAAGTCCACCCGGGCTGAGATGACAACACTCTTTAAAATGCTCTGACAAGCAAAGCTGCCCTGTGACACATGCAGCTCTGCACATGGCAAGCAGTGCAGGTGAAGAGCCTTGGCTGGATTCTGCGTGCCCAGCACAAGACCTCCAGGTCACCTGTGGCTGTTAAATTCGGGGCTCAAGTTCAAACTGGCTCAGCGCCAGCCTCCACAACTGAACTTGCTCAAGATGTGTAGGCCAAAGTGTGGCTGGCGGGATGTCTCAGATTTTGATGTAGCGTGATGCTCGACATCTATCTTTTGAAGGAGCTGCTTGAAGAAACAATGCAGTGCTCAATTGCAAACTCAACTCGATGACATTGACCTGCAGCTTCTTGTGCTGTTTGCAAAGAATTCTTATGGTGACCCTGCTAGGACAAGACAGAAAGTGGACATCAGCCACGACAATTTGCCACCACTGACTTGAGGCCCTGGGCTGGCCTGATCTTTCCTTGTAGCTGTGTGCGAAGTCGTCAGCGAAATCAGCCCCACATATGCAGGCTCCAGGAGCTGGATCTCTGAGGTGTCAGCCTGCATCCATTGGGCCCTCCAGCCTGGCTCTGCAGCAGCGCCTGCAGGCCTGCAATGAGGCCATGGGGTCACGCTCTCGTCACAGCCCCTTTCACTTTGGCCTGGGCAGCCAGGAACAGCATCAGTGGCGGCAGCAGCGGGCAGCAGGGGTCAGGTGCAGGGCGCAGCAGCAATCAAATGAGAGCTTGAGGAGCTGTGAGGAGCAGCAAGCGCTGGAGCCCGATGAGGTGCTGACACCTCAGCAAGCAGACACACAGGAGCCGGCTCTGCCAGCAGCGCAGAGCATGCCCAGGAATGCCGTCAGGTGGCAGCTTGCCTCCAGGGCAGTAGGTGGGCCAGCAGGCCATGTGACGCCGCTGCTCGGCCTGGGAGGCATGGCAGTTGTTGGAGCCATGGGTGAGTGCTACTGTACATACACTCCTTTGTCTTCTCCAAAACCCTTCTGCCTTTCACTTCGGTCTGTGCATCGTGGCCCAGCTTAACCAGCAGCATGCTGCAACCCTTGCATCTCCTGATGGCTTGTCGGCTCTTTCTCTCACTCCTCTAGGGGCCCCTGCCCTTGTGCCTGGGCCCGAGGTCAGCTAGCAGCATCGCATTCTGTGTGCAGGGTGTTGGCCTTGATAGCGCTGGACTGTCTCTGTGGCAGCTCTGTGGCAAGGCATTCACATGCAGCTCATCATGCTCAGGCTCAGGCCTGGACATGTTTGGCCCTGCCTCTGCTCAGGGAGGGGCGAGAGGCTGTGCGTGCTGTTTGCAGGACCTGGAGAAGATCCTGTGAGCTTGCCCTCAGTCTGGGGGTTGCAACAATTCCCCTCTCCGGTTGCCCTTTGCACCACCTGTGCAAACTTGTGGTGCTCCCTGCTCCCTGCAGGATCAGGGCTGGACATATCTGGGCCTGCTTCCACTGTGGGGGCGCTCAGCGTGCTGGCAGCCATTGTGGCCATCCATGAGTGTGGCCACTTTGTGGCGGCCCGCCTGCAGAGCATCCACGTCACCAAGTTCAGCATTGGGTTTGGGCCAGCCCTCCTCAAATGGCAGGCGAGTTGGAAGCACTGGCATCAAAGAGCACTGGCTCCAACTTGGCCTCCATTTCAGAGTCCATATTGCAGACAGGGCCAGCCCAGGCGTACTTTTTGATTGTGACTGTACCAGGCGCCTGGCTGCATTCCCATCCAGCTGAATGTGTTGAGAGGCTGGTAGTCATGTATTTCTCATGGTGTACTGCACGTTCTCCAGCCATGCTGTGAACCTGAGCATGCCTGCTCTTTCCTGCATTGCTTCATGGGCGGGGCACCACAACTCAGCTGTATGGCAGCTGCCAACCCAGCGCCTATGAATTTTGCACAGCCCACGCCTCCCATTGTTGACGTCCTTTGAAGAGTTGCGTCAGGTTCCCTCAGACGTAAACATAACATGGCAAATTGCTGCGTGATGCCTATGGCAAGGGCATGTCCACAGCCATCCCTGGTTGTGGGAATGGCTGCATCCTATCCACTTTGTGAGAAGGCAGCATCTACATGGGGTCTCCTTTCACTTGCAGCAGTCCCACCCGGATGGGCCCCTCTGCTGCAGGGCCCTGAGGTGGAGTATGCCTTCCGAGCCATCCCGCTGGGCGGCTTTGTGGGCTTCCCTGACGACGATCCAGACCTGAAGGACAAGTTTCCCGCAGATGACCCAAACCTGCTGAAGAACCGTCCCATCAAGGACCGTGCCCTGGTCATCAGCGCTGGCATCATTGCCAACTGCATCTTTGCCATGTCCATCCTTCTGACCCAGGTGAGCGCCTGCATGGCAGATGTGCAACGAGTGGGGCGTGCGCTAAATCCATCATCGCTGGATGGGTGCTGAGGGGGCCCCACAGGAACTGGACAGCATTGGGACGGCGAGCTTGTCAGGGGTCATGCAGCATTGGGGTCAGGCATGCGCTCAGTCACTGCACCATTGCCACCTGCATCCCTGCCATGTCCAACTTGCTGCCCCAGGGCGGCACACGGGTGACAGGCGCAGCGCCTGTGGTGCTTGCTTGTGTGGGTGTGCATGCTGTGGCATGAGCTGTGGCATGAGCAGAACCTAACACAGGTCAGCACCAGCTGACATGCCCGGCCACCTATCCCGCAGGTCAGCACGATTGGCGTGATTGAAACGAACTTCCTGCCGGGGGTCAGGATCCCAGAGGTGGTTCAGGGCTCAGTGGCAGACAGGGCAGGCTTCAAGCCGGGTGACAAGGTCACAAAGGTGCAGGGTCAGGAGATCAGGGCCAGTGCCACGGCAGTCAACGACATTGTAAACGCCATCAAGTGAGTCTCAGACTGCTCTTTGCAACCGAGGGGTGGCGGCAGTGCTGAGCGGCAAGCTACCTTGGAGCTGACATGGACTGGCAGGGGCCATGAAGTGTGCCGATCGCTTTCAAGATCCTGAGCTCAATATGCCTGCAGCGTGAGGCTGGCTCTTGCTGGGCTGATGCCTGGTTGGCTGCGGTGCTGCAACACAACTGTGCCTGCTTCCTGCTGCTGGCAGCTGTTGGTATTCCACCTGTTCTAGGCCTGTCTGTGCAGGGACCGGCCCAAGAAAGGAATGAGCTTCCTTGTGGAACGAGGTGGCCAGACTCTGGAAATCCCTGTCACAGTGGCAGAGGCCCCAGACGGCACAGGCAGGATAGGCGTGCAGCTTGCTGTCAATGCCAAGGTAGCAAAGGTCAAGCCAGATGGCCCGCTTGCAGCTGTCCAGCTGGCAGCCAGGGAATTTGGCAAGCTCACGACAACAGTGGTGACTGGTGAGAGCTGCAAATTGCAGAGCTGTGCTCACCTCTGGGGGGCTGAGTAGGGGCAGCGTGAGCCCCTCCGGAATAGGTCATCAACTCATGCTCCCGTCACATGCCTGTGCAGGACTCACCCAGATCTTTACAAACTTCTCAAAGACAGCCGAGTCTGTTTCTGGCCCAGTTGCCATTGTGGCAGTGGGTGCCGAGGTGGCGCGTGCCGACATCTCTGGCCTCTTCCAGTTTGCAGCTATCGTCAACATCAATCTGGCGGTGGTTAATGCGCTGCCACTGCCAGCGCTAGATGGGGGCTACATGGCACTTCTTCTAGCGGAGGCCTTGAGAGGTGGGCCTGGGGTCTTCTCTGACATTTCTGCAGCCTTGCAGTATAGCCTTCATATGTCCCCTCTGGCTGCTGCTTTAGGCAAGAAGTTGGATGAGACAGTGGAGAAGAGTATCATGGCCTCTGGGCTGCTTCTCCTGATGGCAGTCGGCGTCGTGCTGGTGAGTCATCCTTGCCGGTGCTGGAAAACAATTTACCTGTTTGTGCACATGTACTGCTGGTGCTGAGCCCCTGAAAGCCTGGTTGCAGGTTGTGCGGGACACTATCAATCTTGGTGGTGGTGCACGCATGTAATTTGACTATATTGAAATGACATGCGTTCAGACAGAAACTCAAAATTTCAATGTGGGGAGAGGCATACGTTTCTTCATCCTGGCATACGTTTCTCATCCTGCAAAGCCCTGCAGAATTTCAGTACAAGCTCCTGCGGCATTTTATAATTGCCAATGACATTGTTGAAAACCAGCCGGAATTGTGGGCCACCATTGGAAGATGTGGGGAAAGGTGTAGATTCCATGGCCTCCCTGTGCTGCATGTTGTTCAGTCCATGAAGCCTGGGCGTGTCCACGGCACTACAGCCTGAGAGTTGGGGCCTGAGGGGCGGAGAGATGGGCGTCTGACCGGCGGAATGAAGGTGGACGAGCTGCGTGCTGACAGATCAGCAGCCATGTCAGCGGCAAAGGCAGCTGCCTGGACGCCATGCAGATCATCTGCCAGGCCCCCAGGGAAGCCGCGCTGGGCTGGCCCCTGAGGGGTGCTGCCCATGCGGTGCAGGCTGCTCTCAGAGGGGCTGCCCAGCAGGCTGGACTGGCCTTTGCTGCCCTGCACCAAGTTGCTTTCCGAGGCACTGGGGCTCATCTTGGAGGGGCTGCCACGCAGGGCCCCCTTGCTGCGGGCCTCTGCGGCCTGCAGCAGGTTCCCCTCCGAAATGCTAGGGGTGATGAGCCGCGTCTGGGAGCTGCCCGCACCGCTGCAGGCCTCCTCCTGCATGGGGCTGCTGCAGCTGGTGTTGCGCTCCGCCTCGCCTTCCTCGTTGCTGCCTGCTCCAGCCTGGCCAGAGGGCTCTCCAGCAGCCTCCTCTGTGCCCTCAGCAGCTTCCGATGCCTCTGCCTTGGGAGGCCCAGCGCCGAGCCCTGCCTCCTCAGCAGCAACAGCATGCTCCCTGCTCCCCCAGCCTTCCGCAGACAGGCTCTGGCTTGTGCTGCCAGTCCCAGAGCCAGCCTCAGGTGCGCTGCCTGAGCCTGGTGCAGGTGGGCTTTGGCTGGTGTCAGCCTCTTCACCCTCAGGGATGGCCTCCTGTCCACTGCGTGCGCCCTTCAGGGGGGACCTGTTGTCGTCAGAAGAGGCCCCAGAGTCGCTGGAGGCCTCTGAGAGAAGGTGCAGCCGCTGCTGGGCGGTGCTGGGCTGCTGCTCCGCTGCAGCAGGCATCCCAGCATTTTTCACCCTGCAGCAGAAATCAGCCCTTCCAAAGAATACATCGCTGCAAGCTGTCACTGTTGAGTCGATTCACAGGCTCGCCGCAATCTGGACCCCTGCACTTGGCAATGCAATTCTGTGGCAGCAGAAGCCATGGTACCCTGCCCCAGGCAGATTTGCATTAAGCGTGACTCCATATGCATGAGGCAGTTCAAGTCATCTCAGCCCCTGAAAGACACCTGAATGGATCATTGCCAGCACCAGCAAGCAAGTCTGCAGCAGATGGGTTGTGCCTGGTGGAGTCTTGGAATCAGCTCTCAGAGTATGGTCTTCACCAATTACAACACACCTCAGCTTTCCTCAGGGCCCCCTGGACTGCTGACAGCAGCCTGCAAATGCATTCTATGCCGCATGCTTCCCTGGCGTTTGG
Source organism: Asterochloris erici (assembly GCA_019693375.1). Taxonomy (NCBI): domain Eukaryota; kingdom Viridiplantae; phylum Chlorophyta; class Trebouxiophyceae; order Trebouxiales; family Trebouxiaceae; genus Asterochloris; species Asterochloris erici. The sequence goes on along the minus strand of JAAMXJ010000131.1, from coordinate 604,145 downwards.
TCCAGACTGCTCACCTGCGGGCCTCGTCTGACTCTGCTGCCTGAGCTGCCGCGGCCTGCTTGACCTGCAGCTGCGACATGCAGGCCACGCTGTAGCTGCGGCGCATGGGGTCGGCGGGGCCGCTGCCCACCGCGCCGGGCCCCTGCATGCCCTGCTGGGTCACGCCCTGCTGGCACTGCCACTCGCTGACTGCCGCCCAGGCATACCTGCGCGCAAGGGGCTCAATTTGAAGCACTGGCTTTCACAGCCAGTCACAGGCAGCGGCGGGATGGTGAGGCTGCCTGGGGATTTGAACCCAAGCTTGAGGCTGCCAACTGTTGATATGTGGCGCGGCATGTGAGGCAGCACCGCCACAGCAGCTGCTGGCCCAAAGAGCAGAGCTGAGGCCTCAGCAAGCCTTGGGATGTTGCGCAGCAAGAACCTTTTGCCGCTGGTCATAATGTGCTTGACATGCAGTCAAGGCAGGACGGTGACAGAATACGAGAGCAGCGAGCCAACTGCAAGCCTGCAGGCTGATACTTGCAGGAGCAGCAGGGTGGGGAAGAGGCCTGCCCACCTGGTGGCGCCTGGGAGGCACCACCTGCTGCATGCAGCGCACCAGGCACAGCAGCTGCCAAGCGCACCTGTTGGCGCTCGTGACAATGCGCTCGATGTGCATGTAGTCCATCAGGCGGTACTTGGTCACTGGCGGGCGCAGGTAGAGGTCGATCACATACTCGCGGCTCACGCGGCGCAAGTGCTGGGAATGCGACATCCAGCTCAACTGGTTGATGATCTGCAGTGCTAGTGAAAGTGTGTCATCGATGCCAAAAGTTAGAGATGAAAGCATGCAGCCCCTCTTGCAGTGAGGCGTCTGCAGCCCTGGGTGTAGGACACCCAGCACACGGCTGGCGAACTGCGTGCTGCCTTTCTGGCTTCAAGTAGTCAGCTGACGGACTCAGTCAGGACACCATACCCGCAGCTCAAGCCCCTGTGCAGCACCGCCTGATGGAAAATGCAGATGCTGTCAGAAGAGGACCGCAGTTTGATCGGACCCTTGCAACAGCTCGCCTGCCGGCACGGAGGTCACTCCACAAAGGCTTGCAGAAGACGCTGGCTCAGCCTGGATGCAAGTGCCAAGCAAAGAGGAGCTGTCTCACGGCCCCATGCAGAGAGGGGGCGCAGCTGACCTGCTGGTAACGCGGCAGCTTGAGGCCATAGCGCCAGGAGGGGATGGGGCAGTATCGGTCCCACAGCAGGCGCCACCCGCTCAGCCCGCCGTCGAACGGCGACAGGTTGTGCCACACACTGTCATCGCGGTCCTCCACATCCACAACAATGACCTGCAGGCAGACTGGAGGAGTTTAGATGACAAGGCAGCAATGCTTTGCAGGCAGACTGGAGGAGTGCCACATGCAGGCTGTTCCAGGCCAGGCAGGGAAGGTGCCAAGTGGCCCCAGATCACGAGGGCGTGCTCATCTTTTCTGACTCAAGCTAATGCACGTTCTGGGAGAGACACAGCGAGGTGCAGACTGCCCATAGGGAGCTGGCTATGCACAAGTGGTCTGCAGCACACCAATGTGTGAGCTCACCGTGTCCACGCCCTTGCTGCGCATCACATCGACAGGGATGTTATTCATGTACTGCAGCACAGGGATGAGCATGATGTTGGCGGCCATGCACCAGAAGAGTGTCGCTGGCGCAATGCGACACTACGAGCATATTTTGCCAGGCACAGCTGACTTGAGGTTTAAAACCAGGCTGCTCCAGGACCATGCAGCCCTGTCTGCCAAGCCCTGCTAGCCTCTAGAGCAGTTGATATTCTGCCAGGGGGAAGGTCTGACTCTGCTTCCAAAGGGTGCCCACCGATGGGCGCATGCTCAGCATGCCAGGATATCATCTGGATGCTCAAGAACTATGATGCTCACCCCGCCATCCACGAGAAGCTCATCGTTGTGGAAGACTGGAGGAACCAGGCCCACTATGGTCATCGAGGCACGCACCAGGCGGGCCAGGGGCCCGATAGAGTGCACTGAGGTGTCCCCCCGCGTCAGGTTGGTGGTGTTACAAAAGAAGCTGCAGGGCAGGCCAGCCGGCCGCAGGTCAGGGCATGGCTTGGTGCTGGGTGAGGCAATCCGGGCTGGGAAGCATGCCCGTCACAGCCTGATACCATTCACGCAGAGAGGGTGTCGCCGCTGCTGCACAGGCACGCCTCATGGACATGGTTGCACGCCATGGCCTGTGCCAGACATCATGTTTCCACAGCTGGGCATGCAGCGTTCTCCTTCAAAGCCAACTCACCTGAGCCAGAGGTCCTCAATCTGCTGAGGACCATGCTGGAAGGTGTCCCGGATGATGTCATCAAACCCCTTCCCGCTGAAGATGCTCATGATGGGCAGTGTCAGGTCCGTGAAGAGGTGCTTGATGCTGCTCATCTTGCCGGCATACTCCCGCACCAACTGGTGCATCTGCTCCCAGGGTAGCCCCTGAGCGTACAGCGCAGCCATGAAGGCACCCTGCAGGGCAATGTGAGGGGTGCCTGTTCAGGCATACACCAGATGGTGCATCTGCTCGATCACATCCTTGCATCCAGCTGGCTGCACCACAGGGCACAAGCACACCTGGCTGGTGCCGCCCACGATGTCGATGGGGCACCCTGCGTCGTCCAGAGCGTGCAGCACTCCCAGGTGGGCCAGGCCCCTGCTGCCCCCGCCCGACAGCACCAGCCCCACTGCCTTGCCAGCCATCCACCGCGCCAGCCGTGCTAGGTCCTGCACGCGGGTGCGGGGGGTCCAGACATCCAGTTGGCTTGCCCAGGCCTGCTGCTCAAGGTCTGGTCAAGCCGATCTTTCTCTGCCTGTTCTGCCAGCCCATGAGACACACACCAAGGAATCGCAAGGCGACCCTGTTGTGCACTCAGTGGGCAGTGCAGTTGCTGTGCACTGGCGCAAGCCTAATGCACTGCACACAAGCCTGACACTGCTGACCTTGGGGTGGGTGAGCCGGATGTGATGGTGCCGGGCCAGCTCTGGCCGGCACAGCAGCCACTGCGCAGTTCCATGGGGCTGCGTGAAGGGGCTGTGCAGAAGGACCAGCTCCACCCGCCTGCGCACCATGGCAGCCTGTCAGCAGGAGCTTGGACAGAAGGTGCCCTGCTGGCTGGGGAGCGGGACATGGGTCCGCCTGTCAGGGTGCAATGAGCAGACAGCGGGGTTGCCATGCTGAAGACATGCAGGTGATACTACACAAAGGAACCCTTGCGAAGCAACGCTGCCCGCCACTACTGGACAGCAGGCGCACTGCACCTCCCGTCGCGGCTGCTGCTGACTGGATGCCCCCTGCAGCCCGTGCAGCTGACCTCAGGTGGGCGGCCCATCCGCGCTCCTTCAGCCCGGCAGAGCCATCAGGGGGGCAGGGGAAGATCTCGCTCCACTGCTCAGTTGTGCCGCCTGCAGGGCCAGGGGACCTGCTGGGGGGCGCCCCGCCCATGCTGCTGTCTGAGGGGGACTGCTGGCCCATGCTGCTGCCCATGGGGGCAGGCTGCGGCAGCATGGACCACACCAGGGACTCCTCCAGCATGCCCATCTGCAGAAAGCAGCCAACGGAGCATGTTGCTGGTCGGCAGCTTGGGGTGCGCCCACTCCGCTCACAAGGTTCAGGGCATGCAGCAATGCTAGCAGGCATGAGACAGGGGTCTGAGGCTCCTGACCCAAGTCACGGCCTGCAGTCAGACACGTGAGAGTAGCTTGAGGACAGAATTGGGTTGCAGCAGAGCGGGTCATGAGGACCGAGCTGCAGTGAGCCAGGCTACGGCCTGGCACAAGCACTGCAGACAGCTCTTTGACAAGTCAACACTCCTGGTGCTGCTGCTGTGTCCTGCAACGCTGACCTTGGAAAAGATATCTGCAGAGCGCTCCGTATTGTAGCAGATGCTCGCAGTGCCTCCAAAGGGACCAGCACAAAGCAATGTGCATCCAGCTCACAGCTCCCACCTGAGGGCTGGACTCCTCTGTGCCCACCAGCAGGATGCAGTCGGCCTGCGCCACACAGATCTTGGACCAGGGAGTCAGCGTGGCATCTGCCTCCAAGAGGATGAACCTGCAGGCAGCCACCCAGTTGTAGCATTCCGCAAGTCAGCAGTGTAGAGCATGCGCAGCTTGCTGGCACAGCTGCAACTCACCTTGAGGACCTCTGCTGGAAACGCACTTGGAAGTGCATCCCATAGCCCTCAGACAGCAGAGGCTGACTAACATCTGTCAGGAGAGCATGATAACATCTGCAAGCCGCTCTGTGTCTGTGCGGTGGCAAACACCGCCTGTTGAAAACAGAGCTGCCTTCTCAATGCTCTGTGGCCGGTGCACTGCACATGCGCAGACTGCAGTGTCCAGAGCTCCTGCCACTACCAACTGACTGAAAACTTGCAGCTCTTCAGCCCCTCAAGTCTGCCCCTACCAACATTCCTGAGCTGGAGCAACATTCCAGAGCTGGAGTTTTTGGGTTGCTCCTGCCAGGCTAACCTAAACTCCTCCTCCTGAGCAGCCATCCACGATGTGACCTTAGAGCGGTAGAACGAGACGTGGAGCCGCTCAAAGGCGGTGGGAAAGGTAAGGGCCACATTGGAGGCTGTCAGGTGCAGCGTGGTGCCGTACAGCTCGTCCAGCGAGGCCTTGAGGGCTGCGCCCAGCTTGCGCACCGCAGCCGAGGCTGCATCGGGGGCACCGCCATGGATACCTGACCACGTGCTGGAGCCCCCTGGCAGGTTCTCTGCAAGGGATGACATCTTTGAGTGGGGCCCCACTTGAGACCATGAGTGTGCTGAAGTCCTGAAAGGGCAGATGTACAAAGTGGCAAGCTGATTGTGTGCTGAAGCTGCCATCACCAGTCTGCAGGCGGCAGCATGCATGCAGTGCTCGTGCCCGAGCTTCTGCTCAAGTGGTGCAGCCCAGCTGTTGGCTCCCATTGATCGACTTTGCTCTCCTTTGAGATGTATGCCACTTGCTGGCTCATTTTGGTCTGAGAGAGTGAAGCCCTCTACATGCCCGCCGCACCCGGCCCTGGAGAGTATGCAGCAGGCTGTGCCTCCCTCACCTGCACTGCTGGTGCTGGGGATGCCGCCGGCGCTTCCTGGCGGGTAGCCCGTGCTGTCTGCCCCCACCATCACGGCAGGGGCAAAGGCCTCTGTGGCTGCATCAACAGCCTGCAGCACCTCAGCTGTCAGCCCGTGCACGGGCACACCCACCTGCGCCTGCTGGGAGTCTGTGTCGGTCTGCGAGGCAGGATTGGGCTGATTGCGATCGGTAGCACAGACACCTGCAGGCGCCAAGGGTGGTCTCAGCAAGGCAGCAGGCAGCGCTAGTCAGATGCCTTACTCGCTTAGCCAGCAGGGCACCCTCAGAACTGAGGGGCTATGCAGCAACCTGCATCATGGCTGATGCCATGCTCAAGTAACCAGCTCAAGGGATTACGGCATGAGCAGCCCAGCAGATGTGGTGCACGCAGGCAGCAGGGCATGTTCAGCACATGTCGCTGTGGCCTCGGGGCGCAGCCAGCCCACCTGCCGGCAGCAGAGCGATGGTCACAATGTCGTGGCGCTTGGTCTGCTCCTGCTTGGCGCTGCCGCTGCGCCCGGCGCGAGAGTTGGCAGATGAGGTGCTGGACTGCACCGCCGACTTGCCAAAGCGGTCATATCTGCGTCGATACCAAGAACACCTTGGATGCAGCAGGGAGCGACGGGGTGGTGCCAGCCTGATGCACAAACAGGGTCCTGCTCACGGCAGGTGCTGCCATACGTTCCTGCGGGCAGCTAGTGCTTCCTTACACTAAGCAGAAATAGCCGCATGCTCTTAATGCACAGGCTCTGGTATGAGCAACCAAGACCAGAGCGACCCCCATTCTACTGCAGCCCTACTGCAGCCCAAGGGACCTCACTGATTGGGGTTTGAGCGGGCTGCGCCAGCGGCCGCCAGGCGCCTGGCCATGCCATCGATCATGGAGGCCACAGCTGTGGGGTTGCGTGCAGACATGACCTCAAAGGCGCCCTTGCTCATCCTGACCAGCTCGGAGTCGCGCACGCACAGGGCTGTGGTGTCATGGCAGCCTCCAGTGATGGCCCACACGGCTCCCACTGCCTCTCCTCTACCAACCTGGGCGCATGAGCTGCAGCTGTTGGGGTCATCCAGAGCAGATGCACAGCACGCACAGCCCACTTTTCATTCTAGGTTGCCTTGCTGCACAGGAAGTCAGCTGATCACAGTGCAGCCTGGAGCCCATGTTGTCAGCGCAGTGCCTCAACACAATCAAGCAGATCGCAGGGCACAAGGTCATGCCTGGTGAAAGCTGTGCCTCCCTCAGCCTACCTCTTCTTCGACTCTGATGGAGGGCTTCATCTTGGTGTCTTGCCGTACCAGCCTGAGGCGTCCACTGATGATGATGTACAGGCAGGTTGCTGGCTCGTCCTGCCTGCACGACCAGCCTACAGAATTCCTGGGCTGCTCTCATGTCAACCTGTCTCATGTGGGAGGAGCAAACATAGCCCAGCATATTGCTTGCAGACCGACCTTAGCACTCTGAAAATCACAACCTCATCCTGCCACGTGCACTTGGAAGCGCCTGGCTTGGATTTTCTGGGCAGGCTCTGCAGTGGAAGCGCTTGCAGCCTACCTGTAAGCTGTGTCGCCTGCATTGAGCCAGACCCTGTTGAGGCCCAGGCTGAAGAACCTGCGGATCACTGGGCCCATGGCCTTGCCAGCCGCCAACAGCAGCTCAAGGAACAGGGCACTGCTCCTGGTCTGCAGAGCATGCAGGACCTTTCAGACAGACAGCTTTGCAATGCATCATCTCTGCAGACCTGAGGATCTCCACATATCAAGCTCTGAGCAGCACATGAGAAGGTGACATCAGTCCTGGGGGCAGAGCCCAAGCCTGTTGTCACTCTTCTCAAAGTGGCTCCTCTCACTCCAAGCATCTCCAGCCGCAACAGAGCTTGAGCACTGTCCCTAGCTCTGACAAGGAGTGTAGGCACCTACACTTGACCAGCGGCAGATCCACCTCCTCACATGCCAGGACCACACTCACTGCTTGGTGAGGCTGTGACAGTGATGCACACCATACCCACCAAACACATGACCAGCTCCTTGCTGAAACTTGCGGTGAGACAAGGGGCAGTGGCGCTTGAAATGCAGTGAGCCAGCACTCAGTCAGCAAGGAGACAACATGGTGCAATGAGGATCCATGTGGCAGAGCATGCTCACCAGCAGCAAGTCGAGCTCCTCAGACCCCAGGACCACAATGCGGCACATCTCTGCAGCCTGCAGCGATGCGCGGCTGCGCGTACCGCTCAGGAAGGCAGCGCAGCTGATGAGGCTGCCTGGGCCCACGACTGCTGACTCAGCCTTGCCATCACTGCCCAAGCGCTCTGCAAACATGTGACCCTGCAGCACAATGAATGCACCCTCATAGACATCTTCCCGCAAAAACACACTGCAGGGTCAGCTCTTGGGTGCTAATACATTTGAGGGGCCTCAAATCAGAACCCTGGTTCAGTTGTAAGGTTCAGTAGCAGCATGTGCAATTGCATGCATGGGCCAGAGGCTCCTTGATGCATGTGATCAGAGCAGACTCGTCCCTTCAGGAACAACACCTGGTCGGGCGGTCTCAGCTCTGCAGCCTCAGGTGCAGGTGGACTCAGCCACCAACCCACCTGAGCCACCAGAAAGAACACTCTGCTCGGCTGGTCCCGGCTCTGCAGCACCTGCCCCCTCTGCAGCTCACAGCGTCGCCCCACAGGGGACTCCTCCAGTCGCTCAGCCAGCAGCTCCCACAGCTCCTCGCTGAACTGAGCTTCATCGGGGCCCACGATGTCCCACCCCGTGGCCAGGCAGGCCTGCAGGCGCCAGCCAGCCTGGCAGTGCATGCTGCTGTGCATAGGTTCAGCAAGAGCATCAGTGCATTCTGACTGTCCCATTACTGCACCAGGCACGCATTAGCAATGTCAGCATGCAGAACGATGCTCAGCTTCTGTTTGCAAAGGCACTTGCTGGCAGGGGTCACACAACAAGGCAGACATAGGGCTTGCCTGCCTGCCGCTGAATGCCAGGGACCTCTTGCGGGACATGTGGCGCTGCAGCCCTGCGGCAGCCTCTGCAGGAGCCTTGCTGGAGTCCTCATGCTCCGCTTGTGCCTCCTGCAGCGCTCAAACATGTGAAGCCCATGCTTTCAAGTGCCAGACAAAGACCTCTCAACCTCACCACCATGGGTGTGCAGCAATCTGTCTTGACATTGATATGCGAGGAGCAGCCCTGCCAACAAAATGCACATCATACACTGGGAGCTGTTTCAGCCAAAATCAGAAACACACAGATGAACAGCAGTCACCTGGGCAGCGGCCTCTGAGGAGTTTGCCCTGACCAGGGCGGCAGGCAGGGACATGGTGTGCAGCCTGTTCAGCGTCTGCCGCAACCCTTTGGCCAGAGTCTTTTCGGTGTCAGGATTGCTAAAGTCTGGCTCCAAACTGCCGGCCGCTGCTGCTGGAGCCTCTCCAGTGGCACCAGCTGCAAGCAGTGCGCCACCAGCAGCTGCTGCAGCATCTGGTGAGTCAGGAGCCTGTTCTGGGGCCGTCCCACCTGCAGAGGCACCCCTCCATGTTCTCAACACTTCTGCGCTCTGCAGAACATGCACGAGCTTTGCAGCTTGTCACAGCTACATCATCTTGATGGCACATCACCACAGCCTCAAACCCCACATATTGGTGGAGCGCATCACGGACAGACACAGGGCTTCCCTCTGCCATTCGTGAAAATTGGTACCTGCAAGGCTAGGCTGCTGGCGCATCCACCAGCCAGATCCTCCCATGCCCAGCAGCGCTAGCCCCTGAGAGGCCGCTGGGCTGGGCATCAGCATCGGCGATGGCGGCGGCTGCTGCGAATGCTCCTGGGGTCCCCCTGCTGCACTCTCTGCAAGTGCCAAACCCTCAGAGCTCAGCGTCTGCTCCAAGGCTTCCTCCAGCGCATCATCCAAGTCCAGAGATGCAGGGTGCCGCCGCGGGCTGCGGCCTCGAGGTGAGGCCCCAGCTGCTTCGTCAGCTGTGGTGTCGTCTGCCTCACTCTCAACTGCAGAGCAACTGGCGGCTCTCAAATGAGGATGATATCTGCTGCAGCTCTTGGCCATTCAAAAGCAGTGCGCCATGGCGTTCAGCGGTAGTGCTCAGCAAGAATGAACAAAGGAGCACAGCAGCATGCATTAGTCACAGCTGATGAGCTCACACAGAGGCCAGATATAGACAGGCAGACCTCAAAGCAGGGCAGCTGAGTGGCAAGCAATGCTGCAGGGCCAGCAACTCAGGCTGCAGCAGACCTGCATCGTCCTCTTCAGCCACAGCAGCCAGCTGACCCCCGCGCTGCAGCGCTTTGCGCTTCCTGAAGCTGCTCTGCGGCAGCTTAGCCGAGTGTGGCTTGGTCTCCATACCCCCCGTCCAGTTTTGGAAGGGAGACACCAGGGGCCGGTCCTGGTCGGGCTCCTGCCCGTGGACCTGTGCCACAGCTGCTGCTGTGGCCTCTGAGGGGGAGATTGCTGCTGCCTGCGTGCTGGAGGCCGCCTCTGCCTGGGCTGCGCGGCCTACACGTGCGCCTGCATGCGCAATGGTTCTGTGTCAAAACCCAAAAGGATGCTGTTGATGGCAGGCCGGCCCAGCAAGGAGACTGACGTTGTGCCGTGCTCCTGCACTGGCGCCTGCATGTACAGTGGCGCTGTGTCATCTGAAGGAGTCACACTCTGCCTCCCACTCTTTAGAGTAGAGGCAGCTCCTTGAAGCAGCTGACATCAAAGTGAGCAGCTGGTAGCATGCTTGGGGAGAGACTGGGCACAGCGACAGCCTGCTGAACAGAGCGACAGCAGGCATGAGCTTGCCTGACCCTCTGCGCTGGTGACTCACACTTTGTCTTCGCTGGGGAGGCTGTCGGACACATGGCCTTGTCACAGACATGGGGCCGTGAGCAGCTGGCCTGCCTGACCAAGTGCATCACGGCTGCACAAGATGCTGAGGTGTTGCCTGCGCTCAGCTCCAGGAGCTTGCAGCCTTTACAGAGGGCCCACCAGATGCCAGGCGCCTCTGGCTGTGCCTGCGTACGCTCCCTGCCCGCTTCTGCGCCCGGTGCTGTGTGCTGGAGCTGTCAGCAGGCACGCTGGGCACCCCGAATGTCTGCATTTGCTCCACGCTCAGATGCAGGAAGTCTGTCAGAGTGAAGAATGCGACCCTCCACAATCGCGCAATGGCCTGTAGACGGAACACTTTCCGTTTGACCTCCAGATGCACTGGCTTGCTGTGCAAACATGGCAACTGATGTGTCCTGGATGCACCTTTCACATGCCAATGTATGAGGTGCTCCACTCACAGCTGTGCCAGCTCTGGCAAACATATGTGTGCGTTTGTTGCTGACCTTTTGAAGATAGATCTGGAGTACACGCGGCCGCGCTGAGGTGAAGGTGACAAACAGCTCCTGCGAGATCTGCACCAGCTGAGCACCGTCTGACATAGCGATACAAGTGGAGGCCCGGCGTGCACCTGCAAAGCAACCACTGTGCCTATCAAGGGGCTCACTCTGCAGCTTAGAACTGTGAGACAGATGCTGTGCATAATGTTAGGGTGCATGGTCAGACTTGCAACAGACGGTCCCCTGAACCAGGCCATCCTGCCTCCGATGTTGCCATCATTTCAGATGGCTGTGGCTACCAGCAGGCCACCAGCAGCAGCATGCATACCATTTTCCACAGGCCAGGTGTTATCCTTCAGGCCAGGTGTCATGCATGCATCAAAGAGAGGCCTGCATAAATCAGAGCAGCTCTGTGGCAATGACATGAGCAGCCTGCTTACCATCTAGGACATCCAAGTCTCCAATGGACTCTCCCGGCATGAGTGTGTTGGTGTGCAGCAGCTGTTCATTGTCGGGCAGGTACACACCCAGGCGCCCCTCCAGCACAATAAAGATGCCTGGGCTGCTGTCATCACCACACTGCAGCAGCAGCCATGTAGATGTCCTGCAAAGCAGCTCAGCAGCAAGGCCAAGCCAGCAGGACGACAGCAGCTACCCGAGAGTCATTGTCATCTCCCAGTTGCCGAAGAGAGCCAACCTGGAATGTGCAATCCTTCTGCTGGCAGATCCAGCCTGACAAGAATAGTATGCTAAGAAAGCTGAGCCGACTGCACAGCAGGCATGGTTGTGCGCTGGGAGCTGTCCCCCAGGTGCAAAGCGCCAGCCCAAGAGTGCTCCACCTCAAACAGGGTCTCGTTGGGCTGCACAGTGATGACGCGGGCCTGCTCCAGCAGCTCCTGGGACTCTGACAGGTCCAGGCAGGCAAAGAATTTGGTGGAGGCAATGAAGTTGGGCAGCTCAGAAGACCTGCAGGCGCAGGGCAGTCGCTGCTGACAGCAGGGTCCCAGAGCAGGGTAAGGCAGAGGGTGCATGGCAGGACAGAATGCTGATAGCCCTAGGCGAGCCCAGGCTGGCCTCTGCCTGTCGACGAATGCCTGCTGTCAGGCCACATTGATAGCTGCATGTCAACCCTTTAGTGTGAGCTGCACGCTGAGCATGGCAGCCGGCAGGAGACGCCTCCAATGCTGATTGCAGGCAATGCTTCGCAAGCCAGTTCAGACGTTGGCACGGGCAGTTTGTGGCATCTGGCAGCACCTCTGCTTCAGTGCAGGTGCAGCCCTGGGAAAAGGGCCCATGTGAGGGCATTGTTCTGATGTCACAACAGCTGCTGAGGTCGCAGCAGTGGCAGCTCACATTGAGGACATTTCGCTGGGAGGGCAGCGCCTGCCCGTGCTGCGCAGCTGATCATCGCTGAGATCGCCTCCTCCCGGAATGCCAATTTGCGGACCAGTCGCAGCAGCTGCACTTGCCTGAGCAGCATCCTCTTGAGACAAGCCACCAAACGGCAGGTTCCAGGAGGCTTTGGGAGACTCTGGCTCGTCGCCCTGTGGTGAGGCAGAGGTGCTCCGACCTTGTTTTAGGGGCTAGTTGTTGCCAATGCTCAGAGCTGGCAGGACTTGCCTCAAGTGTGACCAGTGGCAGGCCAGACCAGTCCTCCAGAGTCGCAGCAATCAGTGCTGTGCATGCCCTGCAATCAGGGGGCCGGAGGATAAATGGCTCCACCGAGGGAGGAAGCTGCTGCAGGCTACATGGCAGCAGCACACCTCCTCAAGCTCCGCAGAGCGCGGCTTGGCAAGCGGTTGTAGGCCTCAAGGGCAGACAGGAGGGTGGCAATGCCAAGTGCTGCTGCCAGGTTGCGTTTCAGCCTTGAGCCTGTCTTAAAGGGCAGTGAAACCTTGTCAGCGAGCTCCATGGGGCCTGCTCAGGACATCCTGGTGTCGAGGAGACTTAACTAATTTGACCGAAGCCTCAGACTAACACAAACGACACACAATGCAAGCCCACTGCATTGAACATCGAGATGCAATAGGGTGCCCACACCTAATTTTGATCTCAAACTTCTTTCTTTCTTGAATCAGCCAACCTGGCTGTGCCTCACACAGAATCGACACTACGGCATGCTGCACTGGATCTTAGAGCTTATCGTTCTCTGCACGAACACTGCAACAGACATCATTCCCAGCTCTGGCCTTCAACCCGGTTGAGTGGGTCTGTTGCTGAACTCAGGCATGCAAAGGTGATCCTGGTGCCGATGGGATTTGCACGAAGCAAGCTCATCTGGCTTTGCGATCTTCAAGGCATGCACCAGACACCACAGGCAATGCAAGCATTTGCAGATCTGCAGCTGCCTGGTATGAAAGCCCTGTTCAGCAGCAGCTGACATTACCAGAAGGAGGAGTCTCTTGAGCATCAATATCACTGGCTTAAACGGGCAAGCCAGCAGCATGGACGTGCTTCAGACAAAAGATCCAAATGCAAAACCCATTTTCTCAAATCTTCCCAAAAACAGAATGGAGGATGGTGGGGGGATCAATTGAAGGGGTCCTGCAGACAGCAGCCACGGCGTCACATCTCTGCTCAGCTGCTGTCAAAGTTCAGCATTCACACCCTGTAAGCCAGCTCACCATCCTGGGATCATGTTCTGTTGCCATGGCCTTGCCTGTGCAGAGGCAGGCGGTGCACATGACCTTCCCAGTGCCTGAGCAGATGCTGCAGCGCTCCTCTCCCCCGTTGCTGGCTGTGGCTCTGTCGGCGCTCACAGCCACGCTGCCACCTCCCACACAGTTGCCACAGGTCAGGTAGCCAGTGCCCTGCAGACAACCTGCAACATGTGAAGTGGTGTACAGGACTCTGCTCAGTGCAGGCTGCCTAGCAGGCCACAGCTGGCAGATGGAGATGCTAAAGCCAGACTTGATGGCAGGCCCTCATTACATATCAAGCTGTGCCCCTCAAGGCGAGCTCTACTGGTGCCTGTTCACCCCTAGATGACCCTTCTGATGCCAGCATCACGAACATGCATTGAGCGCGCAGCAGCCGGAGTACATGCCTTGCACTGCTTCCACCTCACCCAAGCATGCGAGCTCAAAGACCAGCACAGGCTTCCTCCAGGTTGCCAGCACTGCTGCAGCACTAGACCAAATTGACAATGAAGCAGGCCTCCATCAGGGCTCTGCCAGCTTTGCCATAGTCTCTCGAGAATGCGCAGACTAGAAGAGGCCCACCTCACAGTACTGACACCGCCGCTTTTCCTGGGCCTTGGCATTGTTGATCTCCACCACCATGAGTGCTGAGAGCACCCCCACTGCGCCCCCGCAGAAGGAGGCCACAATGGGGTCCACACCTGCCAGCTGGATTGGCAGGTGCATCCGCTTGATGAAATCAACATATGAGGTCCCTGCAGCACACGCACAGGCTCATGTCAGGCAGCACTGACAGCCGGCAGGACACCAAGCTCAACTGGCGGCATGTCTGGCATAGTTTTGCATGAGATTGATGCCTCCCATCAGCCTGTGACACACTTTTCCAGACACATGCAAATGGTGGAGCCCTCAGACAGGATCAGCCTGGCACCAGTGCCACCCGGTTCACTTACAGCCCCTAAAAACAGCCAGCTGCCACCACGCCATCCACTGGGAGGACTGCCACCAATGCCAATTGAGTGTGCAGAGGCTGTCAAGTCTAGCCACTGTTGCCACTGGGGCTCACCTCCCAGGCCCATGCGAACCTCCAGGATAGGGGATAGTAGCCCGCCAAAGAGGATGATGAAGCCGACTGCGCACACATAGAACTGCCAGTACATCTGTACAGTCTGCTCTGACAGCGGCGGCAGAAGGGGGACGGCACTCTGGAATTTCTCCTCCCGAACCTCCTCCTCTGTGCTGGGCTCAGCACCCTGCACATCCACAAGGCGCTGACTAAGTGCGGGGCTCAGCGCTCGGCCAAGGGCCGCTCATTGTCAAGCTGGACGTGTGTTCCACTAGCGCTCTTCCTCTCAGCACCCTGCACATCTACAGGAGAGCTGACAAAGCTGGATCCACCATCCTGCTCAAGGGACCCTGCTCAGTGCACGCCCCAGCACCCTCACACGAGAGCCTGCACAGGCAAGGCTCAGATCCTGCACATGCACAGAGTAAATCAGACGCCCTGCTCATGCTCAGAAATGCGACTTGATGCTGGGCTCAGTGACCTGCACAGGGCCCTAACCTGCAATGTGCAGCATCGGCCTGTGCACCAGCACACAGGGCCGATCACTGCCATGCTGACACCCTGCGAAGGCACCCTGCGCCTGTGCACTTGAGGACACAGAGATCTGGCTGTCTGGGCAGGCAAGCAACCCACCTTAAGTCGCTGCTGTATCCGCAAGCGCCGAACCTCCTCCATGAGCAGGAAAATGCGGTTGCGCCTGACTGCTATGGATTGCTTGATCTCGTCCAGCTGAAGTGCTTCAAAATTCTGCGGGGGATTTGGGATGCAGAACGTGAACGTTCGGTGGACAGGCCAGGTGATAGGGCAGGTGAAGGATCACACTTGACGCAGGCGATCTTGGACATCTTGCAGGGGGGAGGCTGATAACAAGAGCATCAGAGCAGGGGCAGCGCTGCACAGCCAGGACTGCAGCAGCATGCTGGGACAGACCTTGACGGAGTCCCTGCCCTCTATAATGCAGAAGTTGTCTGACATGGCCTGCATCCTGTCATTGTCCATCGAAACATCACTGCAGGAGAGAAGTGAAAAGTCATGAAGCCTTCTGTGCAGGCAGTGCATGCCAAAGCCAATCCACCACAGCCAATCCAGGCAGCAGCAGCAGACCTGTCATAATTTGAGGCAGCCGTCTTCATGTCCCCTGCCCGCTGATTGTCTGACAAACCCATGGAGTTGCCCTTGTCCGGCTGTTGAGAGGTGGCAGATGCACTTGCACTGCACAGCAGCTTGTGCAGCTGCCTGGCTGAGGCCTTGCATCTGCGCAATCTGCAGGGGTAGAGCCTTAAGATAGCCTTAGCATGGCCTTCAAAGAGCTCACATCCGGAAGTGTAATGCCTGCCGGAAGTGCTGCAGCTGCAAGTGTCCATGCCCAGAGATATCAAGATCTCACAAAACCAAGAAACGTAAACTTGGCTTGACCACTTCCTTCTTCAGGTACCTCAGCTGCTGCAGCTTCGACGGGCTTCTGTGGCCAGCAACTTCGCTGAACGGAGCAGCAGGTGTCTCCGTCTCTCTGACTTTCCTGTGGCAGTGACGTGCACCTCACTATGGTGAGTTCCGTAGCATGCAGGGCTTGCTGTGCTGTGCCGGTGCCTGGAACGTTGGGCTCTGGTGCAGATGATCAAGCGTGCTGGTGCCTTACCTGCACGATCAGAATTTGTTGTTGTGGCTGCCCTGCAGGGAAATGCCCTCTGCTTCAGCGCTGTGCCACAGGGCACCGTGCAGATTGTGCAGCGCTGCGGCAAATTCAACAAGGTTGCGCACCCAGGGTGCAATCTGATCTGCTGCTGCATTGGTGAGTTCCATGCCACCTGGCCCCCCTCCCAGGTCTCAGCAGGGGTACAGTGGCCTGAATGTTGACTTCTCAGCGAGAAGGCGCAAAATCTGATGCCGTCAACCCTGACTGATGAGTTGAGGTCCTTCTGTGCTGTGCCAGGTGACGCTGTTGCTGGCGGTCTTTCTCTGCGTGTCCAGCAACTGGATGTGCGGTGTGAGACCAAGACCAAAGACAATGTGTGAGTTGGCAGGCAATGCTGTGTCTCCTCAAGTTGCCAAATTATGTGAGTGCTTATGCTTCTGCTTGTTTCCCGCAGGTTTGTCACTATTGTGATCAGTGTTCAATATCAGGCAAGCAAATCACCCAGCTTGGCATGCTGCCTGAGCCTGGCAGCTCTGCTTGACTACTTTTGCCACAGATTGGGCACCCCTGCTTCAGCTAAGTTGCTCAATCTTCCCATGAGGTCTTGCAGCCCTGCCTCAACATTGTTCGAATCTCTTGGCGCTCAAGCAAAGCTTCTTAGCTTTTTGAGGCAATCAATCTCCTCTGCATCATTGCCAGATTGTTGCTGCCACCTCTTATATCGTAGAGGGTATGCGTGCTGTTGCATGCAGGTTGTTATGAGCGCCATCCATGATGCCTTCTACCGCCTGACAGACTCAAGGAGCCAGATTCAGTCCTACGTCTTTGATGTGGTACGTGCAAATAAGCCCGAACAATGCCTGGTTGCTCTCTGAGGTTTCCTCTTTGCACCATCAATCCCTGACATGGCCGTGAGCCCATGCTGTTTGTACTTCCCTCCAGGTCCGCGCGACGGTTCCCAAGATGATTTTGGACGATGTCTTCACAGTGAGTCGCACAGTTGCAGGACAAGTTCTGGCCACCTGAGCCTGTTTTATGATCCCCTTGCTGAGCTGAGTGTTAGCCGCCCAAGCTGCCCAGACAGTGACACCAAAGTGGCTGGGCTGGTGTGACCACCAGTGGGAAGGCCATAACAGACGTTTCTGCTGCCTGCAGTCCAAGGAGGAAATTGCACAGGACGTCAAGGAGCAGCTGGAGAAGAGCATGACAGCATTTGGCTTCTCTATCATCCAGACCCTGGTAAGCGCTGCCAAGACTGGCTTGACGTCATTGACAGCTTGTTTGCAATTATCAGCATCACCTTGAAATCATCGTGACTCAAGACATATTTAACTGCCTGTCTTGCCAGCCTACAGGTCACTGACATTGAGCCTGATGCCAGGGTCAGGGTTGCCATGAATGAGATCAACGCTGCATCACGCATGAGGTAGTGTAACTTGCCTGTGCTAAGCCAGCCATGGTAGTTCCTGTTGCTTCTGTGGGCTGTCCAGCTGCATCAACTGCTTCTGAGTATGCTGCAGGCAGGCAGCCATGGAGAAGGCTGAGGCTGAGAAGATGACAGTGATCAAGGTCAGACAAGTTTCAGTGTTCATCGAGCTGTTGACCTGTCAAGCAAATGTGTAATGCGCTGAGTGCACTCGTCTGCGCCTGCAGGCTGCTGAAGCAGATGCTGAGTCAAAGTATCTTGCTGGGCAGGGTGTGGCCAGGTGAGTCTGCTTCGCGGACTGAAGATCCTGCGGGTGGCATATCTGAGAAGGCAGTCGCCTTAGACACGCGTTTCGGCGCTCTGTACACCTAGTCTAGCTGCTGAAAGCCACTCGTTCTGTGTCCAGGCAGCGCAAGGCAATTGTGGCTGGGCTGCGCGAGTCGGTGAGTGGCAATGCTTTGTTATCGGCGGTCTACTTTTTGGAGGCTATGCTCATACTTCTGGGTGTTGCTGCTGTGCAGGTGACAAACTTCAGCTCCGATGTCCAGGACATCAACTCAAGGGATGTGATTGAGCTCATGCTCATCACGCAGGTGCGTTCTGGTATAGACCTTGTGGGTTGTGTCGTTCCTCTCCCGCTTTGCTCTCTTAGTGTCCTCCTTTTTCCCCCTGTGGGTAGCTTCCTCCTGTAGCTTCCTCTTTTGTGCACTTGGGGATGGCTTGCCTGCTTGGCCTGCTATTTTCCTGCTGCTGGCCTGTCTGCTTGTCCAAGTCATGTCATTGCTCGGAAGCCATTTCCCATCTCCTTCCACTGACACCTCTCTCGCCTGGCTGGGTTTTTTCAGTACTTCGACACTATGTCAGGCAAGTGCTGCTTGCCATCCCACAAATCTTGTATGTGCTCCATGTCCATGCATTCAGCAGGAAACGGGCTTCACAAGGCTGACATCGCCTGGCCCCCTTGCAGCATTGGGCAACAACAAGGGTAACTCCACTGTCTTCTTGCCAGCCGGTCCAGGCGGTGTGAACGACATCCAGGGCCAGGTGCGTGGCAACCAATTGCTTCTGTTCAATCTACACATGAGGCGCAACCAGTTTGGGTGGAGACTTGCTTGCCAAGGGCAGCATAGAACCTGTGACAAGGTATTGGAGTCTGCCCCACTGCTCAGCACAGAGCTCTGCTCTGCACAGAGCTCTGCTCTGCACAGAGCTCTGCTCTGCCACTTTGCTCAAACCCTGATGTGAATCCACCCTCTCTGTGCAGATCCGCTCAGGCTTCCTGCAGGCCCAGGCCGGCATGGCTGGCATGCCAGACAACCAGGTCATGCGCCGCTAGTGGCCTGCACTGGCTGTTGATAACATGGTGTTTTGCTTTACCTGGCGCTCTATCTGCCAACCATTGCTGCCTTGACTTCCACTTGTGAAAGCCTGCTTATTTTGCCTCCTGTCTCAGGCCACTGGCCCGACTTGACACTTCACGCTTGGTGTATGTACATGAAGTTGTGTCCTCAGCAGCCAAATCCCAGCTCTGCTTTTCTCTGTTCATTTCAGGAAAGTTGCTGTCAAACAGCATCGATGTGTTTGCTTTGCAGCTCCTTCATAGCTCATAGAACTAATGCCATGATTTTTCAGCTGCTGCTGGAGCATGGCCTGCTTTGCATCTACCACACACTTGCCTGGCAGCACACTGGCCCAACATGAGCTACATTGTGAGCTTGTTGACTAATTGCTCATGCTATGGCAAGCCTACAACAAGTGCATGTCAACAGGAGACTGTGCAAGGATAGCCTGCATGCAGACAGGTGGAGACGCTGATTGTGTGCAAAGTGGGGACTGTGTGATGTTGCAGCTGACATATCCCAAAGCATGCACAGGCTGCCAACCAGACAGATGACAACATGAGTCTTGCCACCAGAACCAAGCTTATGGCAGGGTTGCATTACACCTTGGCCTGCAGTCGGCAGGCATGGGCAGCTGCTGCATTGTCAGCCATATACAAACAGAGCTGGTGGATTCTCAGCGGCTGCACAGCTGCTGTACAGGGCAAGGCCTCCTCGGCCAGCACAGCCAGCACAGCCACACAGCAGCACTCTACAGCCCCTCAGGGATCCCTGGTCTTGGTGGCGGGCAACCAGTCTGCACAGCAGTGTGTCTGCATTGCCTGCCGGTCAGGTGGTTGGGCAAAAGCCCCTGAGAGATGTGTACTGCTGACCAAGACCGAGCTGACATGTATCACATTGCATGGCAGTCTTCCAAACAACCTGGCAAGGTGGCACAGCCTGGCACAGGGCTGCTGCGTGGGGCACTGCAGGCTGCCCTGCAGTCACGCTGCAGGACGCTGGCTTTGATGACCTTCTGCTGCTCTGAGCGCCTGCCCCTGCTCACGATCTGCAGCAAAGTCATGCTGAGACCGACTGACAATGGCAAGACAGCAAGGCAGACCAGCTTGGTGTCTTCAGGCCCAGAATCATTTGGGAAAGCGCTGGTCTTGGCTAGTGCAGGGACACCTCGCTGGGGGATGGGCGCTCGAGTGCCTGCCAGTGAGTGAGCAGATGGTGCCCAGCAGAACGTTTTGCTGCAGCCTTGGCCCAAAAACACCAGCTCTCCTGTCCGTGTAACAGCTGGCTTGCATGTGCATCCAACGCGGGACTGCAGAGTGTTTGATGCTGATCCCACTTCAGAAACTGCTGGTGACACCTGCGGCCACTGGAATAAGGCACACAGCAACCTGACAGCCTGTTGCAGACACACTCATCGCAGACTCAACATGTCACGCACTTGATGCAGGTCAGCTGGCCTGCTGCTCAGTAGGCGCTGCATAGCTGCATAGGCTCCTTCTGATGGGGCAAGCATCCAAGCATAAGCACCCGCCAGCTGAAAATGCCAGCCAACCCCAGCTGCACAACCTGCAGCAGCATGCGACCCCACGGCTGTAATTGGCATTGTCGACAGAACAATGATCAGACGCGAAATTTGATGGGTCTGACCGCAGTCAAAGGAATTGGTTGTGACGATTCGTTGCCTATCAGGCACAGGCCTGTGCTACTCCCAGCAGGCAGCAGGCAGCTTCTCTCATTGGACATTGATCTGTCGACATCAAGGCTGGCCACACTCTCAAGGCTGGCATTGTCAGCTTTGCGATGCAGTAGGTTCTGGGCACTGCCAGTAGCTCCCAGATTCCCCAGGCACTGTCCAGTGGCAAAGCCACAGGGCCTGCTCTTTTCTGGGAGCAGGCTGCGGCTTGGCATGGGCCAGAAGGACATAGCAACATTCTTTGGGGGCAAGCCTGCCACCAAGGCACTTGCGGCTGCCCCACCATCGACTGGCAAGGGCATCAAGTCCAAGAAGGCTTCCCCGCAGGTTCTCAAGGAGACCAACAATGCCGCTGGCAAGAAGCGAGCGAGGGAGGTGCGTGTAGGGCACGTTGGCAAAGGGTCAGCCATGAGCTGATGGTGTGCTGGGTCATGCTCCGCGTCGACATTGGATGGGCCCTTGCAGCTGGCACAGCACAGCACAGCACAGCATGTGGGCTGGCCAGCAGCCCCTGAATCACTGCCCTGTCAGCTCTGCCCTTCATGCACTGAACCCAGTGCTGACCATGCAGGAGGCACCTGCAGAACCTGCCGAGTCGGTGGAGGTGGCCGCAATGGAGCCGCCTGGCGGGGCAGTGCCAAGAGCAGGGCAGGGGAAGCCTGGCCTGAAACGGCTGCGCAAGGGGCCGGCAGGTGCTCCCGCTTCCTCAGCCCCGGAGGTGAGATATGTTGTAGGCTGCTTCTTGGTGTCTGCCTTCGTGCTGCACTCAGGTGAAGTGCAAAGTCCTGCAGAATGAGGCGTGATGAGCCTGCACACTGTCCAGCACTGCAGTGCTGCCTGCTCAGGCTCTCTGCAGCCGAGGCTGTCCCGCTATTACTTCTGAAGCCATGATTGCTTGTATCCCTGCAGGCTGACACCCCCATGCTGAGCGATGACCTGATGGAGGATGCAGGTGCCCAGGTGATGCCCAGGAAGGCCTCCGGGCCCATGCTGACAGCGCACTGTACACTGTCGGCAGCGGCGTCTTCTGCCGCAAACCCTCTGCCCTCCTCCCATGCTCATCTGCCTGTCAAGCCAGCTGCTAACCTCCAGGGCTGACATGCAGCAGATGCTGACTATCTGCCCTGCCATGCTCATCTGCCTGCCAAGCTAGCTGCTGAACGTCCACTGGCTGCAGGCCAAATCGCCCTCGCCCGCAAAGCCTGCACATACGCCCAAGCCCAAGGCTTCCGCGACCAAGGGTTTGTCCCCGAGCACCACCAAGAAAGGGGCCAAGGCCTCGCCCAAACCAGCAGCAGCTGCAGCAGCCAGTGCAGATGCCTCTGAGCTTGGGGTGGACGCCACTGCTCCAGGGGACGAAGTTGAAGAGGAGGTGGGCTCTGCCACAGCGTACTGCCTGAAGCAAACTGTGTGAGCAACTGCACGCTGGAGCTGCCCATTGCCAGCAAACACTAACGCCAGCACGCTCTGGTGCTGTTCTGTGGTATTGGAGTCGCTGCGCACAGTGGAGCTGAAGCCATGCATCCCTGAGCTGCAACCAACTTCCAAGGGACAATGTCTGTGTACAATCCTCTACATCTGACACGCACTGCACCTGCTCTCACTCCTGTGCTTCTGCAGGTGGAGGAGGCTGCCAGCCCTGCGCGCAGTGGGACTCCAGAGGGTGAGGCTGCCTCCCCAGGGGAGGGGACTGGCAAGCCCACCAAGAAGCCTGTGCTGCCACCCAGCGTGCGCAGAGACGGCAAGGTGGGTACCTGTGGGCACCACTGCAGGCACTCAAGTCCAGCCTGACCCACCAAAGAGATCCCGCAGGGAGGCAAGGCGCAAGCTGGGCTCAGGCAGATGCACTGCCATGTTGCATGCTGAAATCTGGCGTGCAGGTTACATGCGGGCTCTGGGCCATGGATGCAGGAAGGTCCGAGTTTGTCCCTCAGGTGGCCTGCCAGGCTGCTGTTTGTTGTCTGGCCGAAGGCAAGGGGCTTCTGCCTGATGGGTTGGCGTCACAGGCTAGACTTGTGGCCACGCTTTTGCATTGTGGGCCAAGCAAGTCATCGCCTGCGCAATCTGCACCCAGCTCAGCATGCCCTGCAGCCCACAGGTTGAGTTCAGAAGGTTTCTGGGGGGTTTGGTCTGGGGCTGTGAACTGTGCAGCAGCTGTCTGATGCTTGCCGCTGGGGCCTGGATGGCTGCCTGCAGGTGGAGGGAGTGGGGCTGGGGGCACAGGCGGCTGCTGCACAGCACAATGACTTTGATGTGGCCAAGCTGGCCACCTGGCAAGCAGGCAGCCCTGTCCCCTTTGGCTTCCTGGCCAACACCTACGAGGCCATTGCAGAGGAGAGCAAGCGCTTGGTCATTACGCGGCTCCTGGTGAGACACGTGGCTCTTCAGAAAGAGCCTGACTCCTGCAGCGAGGAGAGGCTCCTCCTCAGATGGAGACCACGCACTCACAGGCTGGGGAGTGCTGCTCACAAACAGGTTGCCGGAGATATGAAGCGCCTGTGTGGTCTGGCCCTGCTGTCCCGACGCCCTTGGCCATGGAGTCAGCCTGACTGCGCAGCACGGCGCGTCTGCTACCAGCGCGCTGTTCTCAGAGGTCAGCGGAGGTGCTGTGGCTGCCTGTAGGTCAACGCCTTCCGTGCCATCATTGCCACCACCCCTGAGGACCTGCTGCCGGCGGTCTACCTGTGCACCAACCGGGTGGGCCCCTCCCATGAGGGGCTGGAGCTGGGGGTGGGCGACTCCATCCTCATGAAGGTGGGTGCAGCTTGCAGGACGCTCTCTGGGTGGGCACCCCTGTCGATGATGATGGTGGACGCCCAGCCACAGGCAACAGCCGCCTTGTGGCAGCACAAAGCCTGCCTGCAATCATCAGAGTCCACACCTGACGCCGCATTCTTCTGCCTGGCGCAGCATGGAACAACGCTGATGAACACTGTCTGCCATCCTGCTGCCATGGATCACGTCGGATGTACCACCTTCAGCAGCAGGTGCCAAATGCAGTCAATCATTGATAAAGCTGCTCACACCGCACTGCAAGCCCTGACTGCAATCGCTAGTGGGTGGCCGCCCCAAGTTGAGAAATGCTGGTGGCCCGCACTGAGGCTCGGCTGCACCGCACTGCAGGCTCTGGCTGAGGCCACTGGCAAGTCACCCGCCCAGATCAAGAAGATGTATGAGCAGGAGGGGGACCTGGGTGTGGTGGCAGCAACTGCACGGTCAAAGCAAAACACCCTCTTCAAGCCCAAGGCACTCACCCTTCGGGACGTGTTCAAGTGCGTGCTCTGCCATGCTGCTGGTGACTGCTGCTACTTGCCCAGTTTTCAGTGCACAGCCCTGTGTGCCTTCCCAAGAATGATGAATACCTGGGCCATCTGGGGAGTGGCCTCTTGGCGCACAGCACACCTTGGGTGCACCAGGGGAAGCAGGGCTTGTATGGTGGTGTCCTGCGTGGCTGCTGCCTCAAGCCATTGCGCAGTACCACACGGCTGCAGTCTGCTGACTTCCTCCATGTGCGCCGGCAGAACATTCCAGCTGATCGCCACCACTGAGGGGCACAAGTCGCAGGACAAGAAGAAGGGACACATCGTGAAGCTGCTGGCTGCCAGCAAGGACAATGAGGCTGGCTACATCATGCGGGCGCTGCAGGTGAGCTGCGCGTGCACCCCACAGCCTCATGCCTGCTGCCAGGTGGGAGCAAGCTGCTGGCTGCCAGCGAGGAGGGTGACACCGTCTGCGTACTGCTGGTCAAAATAGTGGACTGGGCCTCTGCTTGGCATATGTGCTCTGGTGCAAGAGGAGCCTGCCTGCATTCAGGGCCAGCTGCATGATGCAGGGCACTGCAGGCGGCGTCTGCTGGTGTGCAGGAGTGAGCTCAGAGGGTTTGAGTGTGCTCAGAAGGTTCTCTCTGGCCGCAAGAACAGGTTCAGCCTGCTCAGGCCTTGGCGTGCTCAGGCATGCTGGCTCACCAGATCGCAGCATGTGGGCACTGCAGGTGTGGTGCTGTGCAGATGTTGCTGGTAGCGTCTGACAGGCATGTGGTGCAGCAGTTGCGCATGTTGCGTCCTATGGCCGCCTGTAACTCTGGCCACAGGGCAAGCTGTACATCACCCTGGACTAAGAGAGCGTGCTGGCGGCCTGCACCAGACAGTGTCCCCTTGAAGGTGCACACTGTGGACAGGATTTGCTGATGGCACTACTTGTCTGCAGGGCAAGCTCCGCATTGGTCTGGCTGAGCAGACAGTGCTGGTGGCGCTGGGGCACGCAGTGATCCTCCAGCGGGAGCAGGCTCCCAGCCAAGCAGACCAGCTGGCAGGCGCCCTGGAGGAGGCTGCGCAGACAGTCAAATACGTGTATAGTCAGTGCCCTTCCTATGACCAGATGGTGCCTGCGCTGCTGGAGCACCCCATTGCGGTATGCCGCAGCTGAAGACTCTGCAAAGCTCCAGGTGTTTCGAGTGTGACTGGCTTGCGGTCGCATTTACGTTTGGGTGAGGGTCTTCGCGGGGCAGACTGCGCAGGCCGGCATTGTCTGTCACAGGATGCATAGGTCCTTGGAGCCTGGACAGGGAGGCAGCGCCTGATGCAGAACTTCATGCGAGCAGCGCAGCAAAAGTGCAGGCCGGAAGCACAAAGGTGCTTGCCTTATCACCGGGGTCCACTTATGAACCTCAGGCCGTTCTTGCTGCTGCTGCTTGAAGAGCATGTGACCTAGTAGCTGCCCTGCAGGAGGTCAAGGCGGAAGGCTGGGTGACCTGTTGCATCACCGGAAGCTGACAAGGAACCTCGGTAGTACAAATGCTATTGCAAGTGCTGTTGCTGCTGCCGCCTGCAGGAGCTCAAGCAGAGGGTGGGCTTCATTGTGGGTGTCCCTGTGAAGCCCATGCTGGCCAAGGCCACCAATGGCGTGTCGGAGGTGCTGGACAAGTTCCAGGACATTGAGTTCACCTGCGAGTATAAGTATGACGGGGAGCGCGCACAGATCCACATAACGAAGGACCGCAAGATGTTCATCTACAGGTGAGGTGCTGCTGAGGTGTTGCTGGGAGGAGATGAGCGCTGCACTGCCTCTGCAAGTCAGTCCTGGTCAGGGGCTGGTTGGTGCTCTGCAGTGCGAGTCTTCATAGGCACAGCCACCCAGGCTGCAGGTTGCTGTGGGAGGCAGGCCTTAGTCAGGCAGCCTGAGTGACCCTGTGCTGCATCTTGCACCAAGGACCAAGACATACTGGAGGGGAAGCACTTGCTTGGAATGTGTGCAGACTGCTCACGCTGAACCAGGCTCTGTGTCCTGCAGTCGCAATTCTGAGAACATGACCCGAAAGTACCCCGACCTGGCTGCGCGGGTGCCCCAGCTGCTGAAGGAGGGCGTTCAGGACGTGGTGCTAGACTGCGAGTGCGTGGCCTACGACCGGGAGACTAAGAAGATCATGCCTTTTCAGGTCTGGTTGATCTTGTAGTCTGATGGGGATTTGGGATTGCTGGCTGCCTGCTGCCTTGACCTGGCTGCCATGAGGAGCATGCCCTCCCAGGTCAGCTTAAGGCCAGAAGGCCCTGGGAACGCTGATGACTCATGGCAGATGGCAGCACTCTCACCACAGGTATCTCCCAGGCTCTGACCGGCCTGTTGCTTTGTGCATGGAGATCCCTCATTCTCTGAGGTGTTCCGCAAAGGGCTTGAGACATCCCAGCCCCACATGCCCATGTTGTCAATGCGGGCCCTCTGCAGCACATTGCAATCCTTGCTGCCGGTCCTGAGCTTGCAAAAGCGCAAGGATGCAGGTGCAGCCCCTGCTCATCTGTCCACACTGTCTCTGCAGCATTGCGGTTTGTTTTGCAGCGTGGCAGCAGTGCAGGTATGCATTCCCCTATGAAGGAGTGAAGAACATGAGCATGTGCAAGCGCATGAGGGCGGGAGAGCAGTGTTGGTCGCCCCTGCAAGTGCTGAGCATACTCAAGAGCGGGGGCTGCAGGAACAGTGCCAAACCATCCTTACAATGTTATCTACACTCCACCTTCTTCTTCGTACCTCACACTGCACTGCAGCCCATTCCTCACGCAAAGCGCTAAGTCACTTCACACACAAGT
The DNA here is from genome assembly GCA_019693375.1 of Asterochloris erici. Taxonomy (NCBI): domain Eukaryota; kingdom Viridiplantae; phylum Chlorophyta; class Trebouxiophyceae; order Trebouxiales; family Trebouxiaceae; genus Asterochloris; species Asterochloris erici. Next base: position 577,859 of record JAAMXJ010000131.1, on the reverse strand, counting down.
CATGCACTCACCTTTGCCGTGCAGATCCTGAGCACACGCAAGCGTAAGGATGTGGAGGTGGCAGATATCAAGGTGCAGGTCTGCCTGTACGCCTTTGACTGCCTCTACCAGAACGGGGAGGTGCTGGTGGACCGCTCCCTGACCGACCGCCGTGAGGTGCTGTACAACAGCCTGGCAGAGAAGGAAGGCGAGCTCCTGTTTGCAGAGGCCAAGGTGGGCCTGCCTGCACTTTGAGGGACCTACAACTTGGCTGCTCGCTGTTCGCATCTCCTCTTGATTGGCGTGACCGCTTGCACAGCAGCCAGCAGAGAGTACTTGAGCTGCTTTGCTTCTACGGCCAAGCTGCTTCTGGGCAGCATGTCAAGGCCCAAGAACAGACAGCCAATGGGCCTGCCCTTCCAGCAGATTTGGCCAAACTGCTTGGCCTCAGGGCACACTTTACATGGTGCTGGCGGACTTGAGGTGCAGGCCCATCATGCCACGCATAGACTACGCTGCCCGCCTGCCTGTGGCTGATGTCCTGTGCTTAGCCGTCCCTGCCAGCATGCGTGTTGCAGACCGTGCTTTGCTCAGCTTGTCATGCCAACCTGCCTGCTGCAGACTTTCGCGCTTGGCAACTTTACCAGCCTGCTGCTGCAGACCTCACGTGACACAGAGGAGCTGTCTACATTTCTGGATGATGCTGTAAAACATGGCACTGAGGGCCTGATTGTGAAGACCCTGGACAGCACCTATGAGCCCAGCAAGCGCAGCGCACACTGGCTGAAGCTGAAGAAGGACTACCTCAAAGGCGTGGGGGACACCTTTGACCTGGTGCCTGTTGGGGCGTGGCATGGCAAGTAAGTTCATTGGGCTGTCCTGGCATATACTGCTTCATTCCATAGCTGGGGCTGTGGGGCAATCCTTGGTCGCAGAGCACAGCAGCTTCTGCTGCTGCTTCTTGCAAGGGGACTCTGTTTCAAGGCCTGGGGGTACAAGTTTGGTGCGCTTAGATGGCAAGCAAGCCCTGTCCGTGGGGTTGACTGGTGCTGCACTGTTGGGGCCGTCACTCAGCTGGTGTCACGCAGGCAGCAGGAGCCCGCTGCGCTCTGCAACAGGACTGTCAGGCAGATGTTGCCCAGCACCATTCAGTGCTGCTGGACACACAGATTGCTCCCCCATGGGCCAGCTGCAGGACATGCCGACTTGCCAGCCCTGCCCAGTACGCTCTGCCTGCTGGGGCCCTGCTGCACTCTGATGCCTTTCACTGCAGATGATTGTCCCTTGTTGAAGAAAGGCACGTAAGGCACCTGCCTGCTGGCTGCCTGGCATGTGGGATCAGCAGAGGCTGAGGCGCTGACCACAACACCTAGTGTCGTTCAGCACAGCACATGCACAGCCTGCAGGGGAAAGCATGGTAGCATGCATGGCCCCCTCTGGTAGCAGGCTTCAGCAGATGCTGAGGCTCAGTCCGCACTGTCCAGCGTAAGTTTTGCTCTGCCTGCAGGGGCAAGCGGGTTGGCGTGTATGGCGCCTACCTGCTGGCCATCTGGAATGCAGAGGCTGAGGAGTTCCAGACCATCTCCAAGATTGGGACGGGCTTCTCCGAGGAGAGGCTGAAGGAGCTGACAGAGCAGTTGAACCCCCATCAGATCAACAAGCCCCACTCGTACTACAGGTACAGGCATTGCTGCAGTGTTCAGCAATGCTTGGTTGTGCCAGTCAGGCTGGCATTGTGGCAGCTGCCAAACATACGGGCAAGTGCACTGAACAAGAGCCTGCAGCTGACCCTGTGAACATAGTTGAACTTCATCCCTACCACAGGTGCAAACACAAGCTGCTGCAGATCAGCACTCCCCACCCCACTTATGGGCTCACTGCTGCAGCCCCTGCATTGCGTTCTTTAGGAAGAGTTTGGCTGTGCAGCCCTGCTGAGTACTGTGCACCAGCAACAGTGCAGGTGACTGCCATGCCCTGCTGTGTGCAGCTGGGGAGAAGGGCTGGAGCCCGATGTCTGGTTCGACGCCAAGTACGTGTGGGAAGTGAAGGCGGCAGACCTGTCCATCAGCCCTGTGCACAGGGCTGCCTATGGAATGCTGTCTGAGACAAAGGTGAGCATTGCAGCACAGCACACGCCTGTCAAGCGATGCAGTGGGCCCACCTGACAGCCTGTGTGCAGGGCATCTCCATACGCTTTCCTCGCTTGCTGAGAGTGCGTGATGACAAAGACGCAGACCAGGCCACAGGAGCAGACCAGGTGGTGGAGTGGTACCAGAAGCAAGCTCTGGCAAGCAAGCCGCAAGTCAACGATGATTGATGCGCATGCTGTCCATCAAACCAAGCAAACACGAGACACAAAGCCCACTTGACCCAGAAATATCCGAGATGATGGGTAGATCAGATTAGGTCAATCGCCAGAGATCGAGCTCGCAATCCAACATCTGAGCGTTCAACAGCTGTCCCATTTTCACAACAAGGTCAGGAGGACTTTCAGCAGCCATCATGCACATGCAAGCCCCGTGTGCTGACTGCCAGATGCACCAAGCACCTTTCACCAGGCAGATGCTGCACAGAGGACCACAGCTCTTTCACAGTAGAAGTCAGCTTGTCAGAATAAGTCTGCGTGCGAGGCTCTCACATCAGCACAGGCGTCAGTCCAAACTGTGCACAGCAGCCCTGCACGGTGATGACTGGAGCACTGCCCCTGATGCATACGTGACACTGGTGCGCTGAGCTGCTGATCTGTGGCATGACGCCAAGTTTTGCAATGTCAGGCCCGTCCCATGTTTGTATGGTGTGCAGGGGCTGGCCCACTGCTTTCAGAAGCTGGACACTGGCAAGCTGTCGGACCAGTACGTGATAGAGCCCATCTCAGCAAACTCACTGGAGTGCATGGCGACAGGTGAGGCCTTCAGCAACAGTTGTCTGAAGAGGCGGTGCTGACCCTCTGAGTGCTGTGCAAGGGGCAGCAGTTGCCTCAACAACTGGGGGCCACAGCAGGCTGGGCTGCAGCACGTGTGCCAGCAGAAGTGCTTCAGCAAGGCCACACTTTGCACTAATCTGGCCCTCCTGCCCCCTCGTAGGTTGCACTGCAGCACTTTGTGTGTTGCTGAGGCTGGACCACTCAGCGGCGCATTGGAGGCAATGTTGCTGCAATTGCGCCTGCATGTGGAATCCTTGCTCAGTCTGAGCCATGTCCAGCTTTCTTCCACGCTGCTCCAGGTGCCAAGACCTGCTTCCTGCACGTGACCAGCACAACCTTCGGGGATGCGGTGAAGAAGGACCGCACCATCTTGCCGCAGGAGTTCCAGGAGGGGCTGTTCTGCGAGGACTTCGAGTTCAGATGCGGGGCCAGTGCGAGGACGTGGCTGCGCTCGCATGCACAGGACAACCTGCTGTGAGTGCCTGGCTTTGTGTCAGGACCCTTGCGTTGCTGGTTGCAGCCCTGCCCGCAGCCTGCCCTGAGAGGCAGGGCCAGCTGCAGGGCCACGTGGCTCTGCTCCCATGTGCAGGATGACCTGCTGTAAGTGCTTTGCATTGTGTGGGGTAGGGTGAGATGCTGCCTGCAGTCTGCACTCCTGCCGGCTGCCAGACGGGAAGTGCTAAGTCAAGTACAGGGTGATACACGCACTTGTGGCTGCCCACTCCAGGGCATACAACAACTTGCAGTGGTTGCTTTGCCACTGTGTGTGGGGTCATGAGGGTACTCACCCCTGCAAGCTGCTCAACTAATGCTGTCTCTGTGCAGGGACATTGTGCCACTGGGGCAGGTGAAGAGCAACTTCAACTACAACTTGGACGAGAAACGGGTGCTCAACTTCGAGAATGTGGTCAACGACAACGACAACATCAAGCAGGACATGAGCATTGACGTGAGACAGTGCCTTGACTTCTGTGAGCTGCATCGTTGCCTAAGTCACACAGCTGTTGGGCTAGCTGCAGGCCCTTTGGTGCTAGCAGCATACAACAGTGACAGCATTTTGAGCTTGCTGCAAGAGGCAGGGGATTCAATTGTTGCATTTGTGCCAGCCCCCAAGGTAGCATACGTCACAGGCTACACATGCTGGCTGCTCCAGACACAGGCCCACAGCAATTCAGATATAATCTGCAGGTGTATGGCCGCAAGACTGATGAGGATGAAGAGAAGCCAGCTGCTGCACCTGCAGCTGCAGCTAAGAATGGGAATGGTGTACCCGCACAGGTCAGCTTGTCACACTCCAGGGCCTTGGATGCCGCCTGCCCATGTGATGCACCTGGAGGCATGCCTGGGAGTGCCCGCTCCTGCTCGGCTGAGGTGGACTTCATGCAAGAGCTGGCACCCTGAGGCTGAAGTCCACCTGATATGTTGCAGGCGGCCCAAGAGGAAGAGGATGAGCTGGACTCTCTCCTCTCGGTCTGAAAAACAATGTTCTCTGTCGGAGTTTCAGTGCTGTGAAAATGCTGTGTTAGGGCTAGCCCAGGTTATTAGTACTCTCGTGCTGGAACCTAGTCGCTGACATAATAAAAACAAAGGCTCCACTTCACTGCGGCCAGCTTATTGCAGGCCAGTTCACTGTCGCTTGCACACACAGGTCAGCATCTCCCTCGCCGCATTGGCTTGCAAGCCTCACTCCAATTAGCACACTCATATTAGCAAACTCGTGGGCGGACTCCTGAACGCCAGGATGCTGGGTCGCATCAGCAGAAAGCTGCTCTCCCGGCGGAACCTGAAGGAGGGACAGTCTTTCAGCCACCAGACCACGTCCTCGCAGTATGCTCAGACACCAGGATCAGAGAGCAGGGGCGACGTGCTCCTCAGCAGCGGGGAGGACAGGATACAATGGTTGCACTGTGCAAATCAGGCACATCTGCCTGCACGGGATGCCAAAATTCTGGAGGTGAATGCTGCTCCTGGCCGCCAGGAGTTGCCTGGCATGCCGTGTGCATGGTCTGGGTTGCAGCAGCCTTGTGCTGCAATCCTGGCTTCTCATGGCTCTGTGCCATCATGGCACACGTCCCCTTACGTCAACTGACCGCTTATGCTCTCATGCAGACCCAAGGCGGCTCCCCCCACCTGTTCACAGCGCTGATCACCACCGACAGCTCTGCTCAGGGAGGCAACTATCTGAGGCGCAACATGCACCGGGAGCTGCTCAAGCAGGCAAGCTCATTTTGCATGCATTGCAGCAGGCCATCTGCTTGGCAGCCCCAGCACGCCTCAGCATGGCCGCACTGTGTGCCCTCCTGCAATGGTGTTGCATGCTGCATGACCTGGCAGCCAGCTGCACCTCTGCAGCCCAGCACCTTTGCCAAGGTGCCTCAGCAGCCGTGCAGTCAGTCTGGCTGAGGCACGCCGCTGCCCTGGTGGCTCCCTTCTCACCCCTGCTCCACCCTTTGCAGGTAGCCGCCCTGGGTGACATCCCCAAAGCCTTCCGTGCTGCCATGTTTGCGTTGGACCGCGCCTGGCGGGACATGCATCCTTTCAACCACAACGTCCTGGATGGCGTCAGCCTGGCGGCAGCATATGTGGACCTGACCACGGACACGCTGTATGTGGCCAGCACAGGGGGCTGCCGTGTCCTCGTCGGTAGCCGCAGTGCGGCCGGCAGCCTCCAGATAACGACGGATGTCGGGGAGAACGAGGGCAGCCGGGGCCTGGCTGGCGGCATTGCCACTGTGCAGCTGACAGAGGACGTCGACAGCATCATCCTTGGCTCTGCTGGCCTCTGGTGAGCTTGATGCACATTAGTGACTGGGCTCTGCATGTCAGCAGTAGCTCTGCCTGGTTACCAAATCACAATAAGCTGCTTGAGCCTCATGCAAAGGAGCAGCAGATGCATTGTCAGGGTGGTTGTGCTCCTTGCGGGGCACATCTCATTATATCATCCGCCTGCACACTGACAGCATGCATGATGCATCATCTCGGTTAGTTTGTCTCCCTGGCTCGCCTGCTCGTCTGATGTGGTGCCGGCTGCGCTGCTTTGTTGGCGTGCTGCTGGCAGAGTTGCTCACACCTGACTGAGCTGCTTGCTCTCATGTGCAGGCGTGAGCTCACCCCTGAGGCAGCCATGCTGCGCCTGGAGCACTATCACAACTGCACCAGATGGTCTGGCAATGGAGCGGCTCACCTTGCAAACTATGCCCTGCACAAGGTAGGACACTGGGCTGAGGCATGCTCTTCTGCAACCTGCTGGCTTGTGCTCTTACCTAGCGTGCATGGGACCTTAGAGCTGTAGATGCTGCATGGAGGCAGCGTGCTGATTGCATGCCTGCAGAAAGTTGTGCAATTGTTCGCCTGTGCTGGGCTGCTTGAAGCTGCTTGCTGAGACGCTGGTGCCGCGCCTGCAGGTCACGCAGCGCACCCAGAGGCAGCGGGATCCTCGCATGAGGGCTCTGCAGGAGCCCTCTGACGTACAAAGTCTGTGGGTCGGGGACGTTTCCAACTACAAGTGGGGCGGCAAGCAGCCAGTCAGGCGGCGGCGCGGGGATGTGCATGACGACATCTCTGCTATGGTGCTGCACATGGACTGGTCAGGTAATGACCTTGTTGGGGCAGCTGGGGTGTTATGAGGCCGTCACTGGAGGCCGGCGTGGCTTAGTCTTCGGGATGGCTGACTCCCGCGGGGGGGGGGGGCGGGGGTCTCAGCATCTGCAGATGCTGATCTGTGGGCTCACCAGCGGTTTCATTCTGGCTGCTCTGTACCTGCTGTCTCAACCATGCAGATGTCTTTCACACATCAGCCTCTATATGAGTTTTTGTGCTGGCAGCAGCTGACAAGTGTTCTTCCTCATGCTGCAGGCCGGCCTCACAGCCCCCTCCAGAGGCAGATGCAGCGGCAGCAAGCCCTCTGCAAGTCCCCGACCACAGCCATGCCCAAGTGCGCCTCCACCAACACGATTAGGTCGCCGGTCACAAGGGCAGAGGCCTGTTGGCGCCTGCTGCGCATGCATTTCCTGGAGCACAGGCGGGCAGAGCGGATGCGGGTGCAGCGCCAGTGGATGGAGGTGCTCTCCGGGGTGCTGGCCCAGCACAAGCTGGCCACGGTCAGGCAGCTGGTGGCGCAACCCCTCAGCCGCCTGCCCTCCAGCGCGGCTGTGCAGCTGCGTGTTGACAGTGGGGCAGCCTTCAGCCAGCAGTACGTGGCTGCCAACGCCTGAAAGGCTTCAGGCGGCGCTGTGCTACAACATGCTTGCCTGCACCATGTCGACGTGTCGCCTCCCTCTGCTGGGCCTTTCTGGGCTGGAGGGCAGGCAGCTTCCTAAGCGTCCTCCTCCATGCAAAGGATGTTCCAAAATTTTGCAATGTCTGGCCCCGCTGCTCACCCCTGACAGCGCCTCCATTTTGGCCATGGTCACTGTTGTAGCCTCACAGAACATAACATTCTTGATCTCACCTAATTTTGAGATTGCCAGGGCCTGCTGGGCCTTGCATTCCAATGAGTAGGCTACTAAGCCCATGTGTGCATTTCATAGTTGATTCATGCACTTCTGCTTGCCAGATGAACCATTCATTCATGCAATGATGCTTGCCAGATGAATCCGAAACAAAACTATTCCCACAAGGACCCCAGTAAAGCAACCACCTACTTCTTGCCAGAAGGGATCAACTCGACATCAAAATAAAGAGTTGCATTGGGAGGGATCACACCTGCAGCCAGAGTGAGCATGTATGGTATGTCACCTCCCTTCTCAGTCTGGATGCCACACAAGTTGTGGCCTTCAGCACTCACCTCCAGCACCCCTGGGCCCATAGCCCAGGCTGGCTGGGATGATGAGGCTGCGCTTGCCACCTTCCTGCACATGACGGCCAAAAGATCAGAGCTCAAGCTCCCCCTCTCTTCATCAAGCAGGCAGCTATTCAGTGGTGTCAAGGAGCCCACTTTCATCGGTGGGATGTCATCAGAGCCCAGGATGCCCACGTCCCAGCCTGCAATGACTTGGCGCACCCCAATCTGCAGGCAGCACAGGTTGTGAGAGCCCAGAACTGCAGCGCTCTGCTGGGTGCAGCAGTGTCAGGCTTACTTTGAAGCTCAGAGGCTTGCGCCTCTCATAGGATGAGTCAAAGACGCTCCCGCTGTCTAGCCTGCCTGTGTAGTGGCACCTTCACAGGCAGAGCTACGTCAGACATTTGGCAAAGGCCTGCACAGCTTGCCCAAACGAGATCCCTGCACCTGATGCTGGCACCCTTCACAGGACTCTTGCCCTCTCCCTGCTTGGTGTCACACCATTGAAGGCCGTTTGAAGATTTTTGATAATCGCACTGCGTGACTCCGGCAGCCTGTGCCAGCTGAGGGACTGCTGCTGCACCTGCTGTGCAGACAGATAATCCAAGGAGCATTGCCCTGCGCGTAGCTGCACTCCCCTGCCCTGCTGTGCATGTCTGAGTGTCGTGAGCCTGGCACTGGCTGGACTGTGATCTGCTGTGCCAGAAGCGTGCTGCCCCAGCACATTGCCTGTGGCAAGACCAGCAGCTGACCCTTGGCTGCTGAATGGCTTGCATCTTGAACTTTACATGCTTGACCTACCTCTCCAGCCGTCTGACATCTTTGGATGTTCCTTTGAGATGATGAAGATGCTCATGGCAGGGGTCTTCGGATTCTGGGTGGGGTACGGAGCATGCTTCGCTGGTGTCGCAACGTATGCTCTCGGCCTTGCCGGTCTGGAGAAGCTTCAGGACGCGTGTCGCGACAAGCAAAAGGCTGCAGCCGGGGCAAACGCCATCGTGCGGCGTATCAAGACGTGACATTGGCTTCTTGGCTGCACGCTCAGCGACTGTACAAAGCAGGCTGGTCAGTGTCTTCCTTGACGGCGGCTGCAGTTGTGCACTGTTCCAATGCAGCCCCTGCATTGCAGATGGAAGCCAGCCCCATGCAGCTCGCGCGCAGCGTGCAACTGATTTGTTCCAGCTCCTGCCTTGTACCAAGCAGTGCTGGCCAGCCTGTGAAGCGCAGTGGTCGCTTGGAAGATGGATTTTGCATGACTGCAGTGGTCGTGCATCCCCCGGGCATGTGACTGCCCTACTTCGCACATATCGTTCTTACTTCACGCTGGTTTTGACTGCAGGTGCACCAGAATTTATGGATGTGTGTCCTGAATCAGAAACTGTTCACTCATGCTGGCAAGATATCCTCGGCAGGCAGAGGCGTCATGCAAAGTCAAGTAATCAATGCTGCGCGGAATCAAATGGGCTTGCAGCCCCTTTTCAAACTGAGAGATCTTATCATACTTGCAGGAAAGGGTGGCTTCAGGCCAGATTTAGATGTGACAAAATGAAGTAGGAGCGTCTGATGTCATGTGGACATGCTCCCACCACAAGCTGACCATTGTTGATGGGGGCACTGGTGCTACTCGTCTGGTTTTCAGAGCTTTCAGACGGTTTGAAACGATCTGACAGGTGTGTGAGTAGGGCAGCCCTGCTGACACGCCTGTCAGACCATTTCAGAGCTGGCTGCAAGACCGCCCAAAAGGCTCTGCTGCCACACCATATTTGAGACCGTCATCTGACTGTGCCTGGACAGAGGCTTGAAGCCCCCAGACTTAAGGCCCAGTAGCAAACTGGGAGACTTGACAGAGCTCAGCCTCGCCAGTAACTTCCACATGAAGTTTTGTAAGCCAGGCAAGGAGTACTTGCTGAGTCCATGTATCTGGGTACTGTGGCAATACAGCTTTTGCTATTAAAGTGCCCATTCCTCATATGGCTTGACTTTTATCCTGGTTTTCAATTCACTTTCTGGACTGCCAGGAGACAAAGATGCTGGGAAGGCCCTGCCCACATGCAGCAGCAGCAATGCTCAAACCAAAAAGACTGCATGATGCTATGTAGATGCATTCATGTTCCAGTCGAAAACTAGATTGACCTTGTAACAATCACAGGTGAGCCTGTCTGACAATGTTTGCTTTCACTCCGACTTCTCTGCTTCCTGTGGTCATGAGCAGTCAAAGCTTTGTGTCTTCCACACCACGTTGAACAGCGCTTTGCAACATGGCTCAGCCACATGAAGAGCAGGCTGGAAGAAGAGCAGGCTTTTCACCTGGCACCTTGCTGGCCATGTGAGCTGAGCTCTCCTCCCTACATCTATGCTGTCCTGTAGGAAGAGCTGAACATGTGTCCTGTGTCTCCATTGGCAGGTTCTGCAGCATGAATCTGTTGATTTATATCGACAGAGGCCTGATCAGCTCGAGCAGTGTAAATGGGCGGACAGTCAAGGATGGCGGTGCAGCTTCAGGCATCATGGTGAGAATGAGGCGAGCTGCCTCATTGCCTGAATAATCACTCAAGCTGCTGCCAGCAGCAGCTTCTCATGTCCATGGCTCAGCTGCTCAAACAGACTGCATGTGTACCCTGCAGGGGGACTTTGACTTGACGCTGTTCCAAGATGGGCTCCTCCCATCAGCCTTTCTGGTGGGTGTCACCTGCCTTGGTTCTGCAGCTGTGTCATGAGCAATGCCTTGCCAGGACTTACTGAGCAAGGCTGCAGTAGCAGACATGCTGTGCCTTTCTGGTCCCTGCACATCTGCCAGGGCTGCTGAGGCTGGTAGCAGCATGCAGGTTGGCCTGCTGGCCTCCAGCCCCATATTTGCCGAGGCAGTGAAGCACTACAACTGCTTCAAACTGATCGGCATCGGCCTGAGTGTGTGGGCTGCCGCCACTGCCGGCTGCGGGCTGACATGGGGCTTCGGGAGCCTGCTGGTCTGCCGCATGGTGGTCGGCGTGGGCGAGGCTTCCTTTGTTGCCATCGCGGCTGCCGTCATTGATGACGCCGCCCCTGCGGCCGCTAAGACGCGGTGGCTGGCCTCCTTCTACCTGTGCATCCCTGTTGGGTATGCCGCTGGTAAACAGCTGAAGCACTGCAACACTGCAATACCACACCAGCTGCTGACTCGGACACTATAATGTTGTTTCGCAGCTGGAGTGCCATGAGCAAACACATTCCCAAGATCATTGCACACACCGCAGAGCCCTGTGCTGGTGTTTGCATGCCCATGCCGCAGACCACTGATGCCCCGCAGAGCCCTCCGCCAGCGGCTGCATGCCCATGCCGCCCAGCCCTGACCTGCAGGCTACATCCTGGGGGGCGCAGTCGCAGGGCCCCTGGGCTGGCGAGCTGGCTTCCTACTGGAGGCTGCGGCCATGCTGCCCTTTGCGCTGCTGTGCCTCTTCGGGAGGGCACTGGACCTCAAGGGCAAGCCGACAGGTGCGGTGTCGTGTCGCTGGAGGCTGCAGCCATGCTGCCCCTTGCACATCACTGTGCTCTGCAGGCCAGAGCTGGGCCTGACATGTGTGCTCTGGAAGACACATTCACGCAAGGTCTGGGATAGGCTTGCAGCTGGTGGGTGACATGCAACCCCAAAACTGTGACATGCAGGGCAGCTTAGACTGGCAGTGTTGCTGCAGTTGGCTGGTCTTCCATGGGCTCTCAGGTGGCTCACTGTAAAGTTTGTCTGCTTGCCTGCACCACGCAGGCTGCAGCAGCAGCGAAACGCATGTCACATCGGGCTCTGCCGGCTCTGTAGATGCATTTATAGGTCCCCCAGCAGGGCCAGGTATGCAGCACAAGCATGCGGCAATGACACTCAGGAGTCTGGGGCGGACTGGCCTTCACAGGTGCCTGCAGACCCAGGCCAGCGTGACCCCTCAGAGGGAGCAGGCAGCGCAGTCGCAAGCTTCCTGCGAGACCAGCGAACCATCTGGAGCCACCCAGTGTATGTGCTGGCAGTGGCAGGCTCTGCAGTGTACACAGGTGACCTGGCAGATCGTGGTGTGCGTCCTTAGACACCCAGCTGAGGTGACAGCTCGTCCCTGTTCCCATGACAGGAAGATTGCGCTTGTCGAGCCTGCAGGCAAGCTTGCTGAGCTGTCGGTGCTCCTGTGCTCTTTCAACGCGCAGGCTGTCATTCTGATTCACCTGCAGGAGCGTTGAATGCCTCTTGGCGCTTGCTGCTGCTTGCCGCAGACTGCTGCAACCTGAGCATGCCACTGGCCCCCACCTGCAGGCGTGCTGGGAGCCTTTGCCTACTATGGGCCCAAGGCTGGCAGGGAGGTGTTCGACCTCAAGCCTGCAGAGGCAGATGTCCTTTTTGGAGCAGTCACCGTGACCACAGGAGTGTTGGGGACGTTGCTGGGGGGCGTCGTGCTGGACAGGCTGGGCAGCTCCATGGCCAACGCCATGCAGTGCTGCGCATGGGGCGTGGGTGCAGGGTGAGGCGAGGGGCCTGCCTTGCCTGTTGTCTGGCGGGGTGCCTTGCAGCTCCCCGCAGCAGCATCCGGCTGCTCGGTGGCCAGTCTGTGCAGTGCTTTGTTGGGGGGTGAGTGCAGGCTGAGGCAGGGAAGCAGCCTGCAGCAGGGGCTGGGGGACGAGCCAGCCTGTGGTGCAGCTGAGCATCACTGGGCCCAACCATGCAGCACTCCACCGGCGTGGGCGCCAGGCGGTCGCTAACGAGCAGCATGCTGAAGCAGTGTGAAGGAGTGCACAGATGTATACGCTATTGAGGTGGACAGCACGAGGCAGGAGCATGAGGGCCTATCTGCATGGTCTGCATGCCGGCATGCTGCACATGGGGCAGGCTGGGGCGGTGGAGCTGGTCTTCCAGTGGGGTTGAAAACAGTCAGCGTGGCATGCTGGCAGCTGCATGTGCTGTGACGTTTGGGAAGGAAGCTCTGCTGTCACTCTCATCCCTGCCTGGCCATTTGAGCTCACCCTCCCCATCACTGTGCAGGTGTGTCTGCCTCACGCTGGCCTTTGGCGCCGCACAGAGCCTCGTGGCTTTCATCCCAGTCTTCGCGCTGGGGCAGCTGGGACTCTTCTTCATTGGGGTGAGCACTGGGAGAAGCTGCCCAGCACCTCTGGGGTACAAGCCTGAAGAGGCTGTGTCTTGTGCTGTACAGGTAGCAAGTTTTGCATGGACACCTGCACCCTCGTGCCTCTGCTGGCACACCGGGGTGACGTTTGATAAGATCTAGGGCTCTTCCTGCGTGTCTCTCTTGTGCAGTTCAACCTTGCGCCTGCAGGCCCCTCAGAATGCGATTGTGTTGTGGTCGGTGCCACCCCTGCTGCGCCCCTTCGCGATGAGCATGCAGCTCATCACCATCCATGTGTTGGGGGATGTTCCCAGCGCGCCGGCGCTGAGCCTGCTGCAGAGCCGGCTACATAACTGGAGGTCAGTCTTGCTTCTGAGCAGCCAGCCGCTGGCCGCACCCTTGGCAGTGCAGTTTGTCATTACCATGCAAAGCGCTTGCCTGCCCTGGGTGATGCTGTTTTCCCCACACTCCTGTTTGGCTTCAACAGTTTGATGTGCATACTGTTTGGAGCGTGGGGACCTTGACAGCTTGGCCAATGCAGTGCATCATGTGTAGTAGCAGCTTGTAGGCGCCTGAGAGCGCTTTGATGATGCAGGTTGAGCATGGCGGTCTGCAGCCTCTTCCTGCTGCTGGCAGCCCTGCTCTTCCTGGTGGGCATGGTAAAGGCAAGGAAGGCACCAGACTATAGACGACTGGCTGTTGGAGATCACGTACAGACTCAGGGCGATGACACTGATTCACTCTCTGGTCAAGATGAAGGCGTCAAAGAGCCTCTGCTTGATGATTTGGAACACCAACAGCAACAGAGTGCATCTCCTGACTAGGATCTTGACAATCACCCCGCCAGTGTTCAGTGGCTGCCTGTGGCTGCTCTCCCCTGCCATGCTCTGGCCCCAAAAGCCTGTACTCCCCTGTACATGGACCGCCCCACCACTGGAGCATAGCCCTGACGTGTGCTGCTGCACATTCCCACCTCAACGCACATCGTTTCAGCAAACACCTGGCAATATTGCTGCAGCAGGAGAAAGGCAGCCGCAGCGGTCACCAGGGAGAGCCGCATGGTGCTGCTTTAGCAATCTGATTGCACTGCAGGTCGCCTGACTTCAACTCTGAGGAAGTGTGCACAATTTGGTCTGCCTACTATTCACAATCGCTGCTCAGGGCCTGTCAGCTGGCAGCAGGCCTGGCTCTCTCTGCAATCTGCTTGCAACAGCGAAGACTGTCCTCCCTGGCATTGACTATGACTGCCACAGCGCTATTCACCTGTGACCCCCTGATGGTATGGCCACCCTTAGCCAGTGCTATGCTGCTCAGATGGGGTGAGCAAGGTGTGAGCAATGTGATTCAGCAAAGTCATGGATTGAGTAACATGATTTACTGTGAAGACAGCAGCAGCAGGCAGACTGAGGGCAACAGCAACAATTCATGAGGCAGACGGATGGGTGGAGAGGACTGACAGAGCAGGAAGTCTATCGCGACGTATAAATGTCTGAGATGCAGCAACATCATGCAGGGCACTTCAGGTCTGGCAGAGCCCCCAGGTACACCTGCAGGGGCAGCCCAATCAGGAGGGCAGCTGTGGCAGCCAGGGCAGCAAAGGGCAGCCACCACTCCAGGCGCTCTGTCCTGAGGGAGGGCAGCAAGGTCAGCCCAGGCAACAGGCCAGCCAGGCCGCCCCCGACAAGCATGAGGCGCTCAGGCAGCCCTTGCAGCGCGGCTGTCGTGGCATAGGCAGCCAGAGCAGCCACAGCCACAGCAGCCTTCAGACAGGGGAAGGGCACCTTCTCAAAGTTGAGGGCCAGGTCTGTGACAAAGAGGGGCAGCAGCCCTGCAATGATGCCGCCTGCCCCGTGAACAACGTGGCACAAGCCCTGCAGCAGGGACACCACGAAATGGAGTCTGTGTGAACACAGCCCAGCTACTGGCAGCATGGCTCTTGAACCCTGCGTGCAAGCAATCTGAGCAGTGCAGGCTGACCCACAGCATCAGCTTCCTCACAGCAGTCCTGCCATGCACAATCAGCTGGCCGACCCTGCTTTTACAAATCCATCATAAGCAGCTTTGACATTCAGGTGGCGTCAGGATGCAAATATGCCTGCTACGCAGCCTCTGGGCTCAGCATGCCAGACCCATTGAGGCAGCACGTGCAGGTACGTCATGGGACACACCTCAACTGAAGCACTGAACAAGTTGCCGGCCACGCCAGCTATGAGCGCCACCAGGAGGATGCGCCAAGTGCCATATCTGCGCTCCAGAGGGCCTGCCACAGCTGCAAACAGCAGCAGGGTGCTGCCAACATGTGCGAAGCTGCTGTGCAGCAGCAAGGCTGAGAACCAGCGAGAGACGTCGCTGCCCTGCCGCAAGTTGGGCCCGCCCCTGCATGGCAGCAAGGGGCACACTGAGCAACCTGTTCTGCTTCTTGGCATGCCTTGATGCATGTTCTGTTTTGCAGCAGTCAGATGTACACCAGGCTGGTGCCGGTGGTCTGCTGGGTCAGAGCTCATGCAGTGGCTCGTGCAGGCCTGCACTTTGCGCAGAGGCGTGCATGAAGTGGGGCGCATCAGTACTGTGCTTCCTGCTGTCTAGTGTGGCGGGCAGCTGGTGCCCTGAAATCCAGGCTGCAGAAGGCATGTGGGTGCCCCCAGGGTCTTGCCTTGCGCCCCACAGCACCATGTAGTCGGCGTCCAACATGTGGCAGCTGTCCCAGGACGTGATCCAGCCCCACAGTGCGCATGGACTGCTCAAGTGCTGCCCCTGGAAGCAGGACGCTGCGCTGCCGCTGGCTGACTGCAGGTACAGCCACAGCGGGTACTGCCCAGCCATGAACGCAAAGGCCACCAGGCACACCTGCAGCCGGTGGAGTCTGTTGGCGTCTGTGTAGTTGATTTCCTGATGCGTAGCCATGAAGGCAGCATGAGGCAATGATTGATGAGGCTGAGCAGCGATGCCTGCCCTCTGAACTTTTTAAAAAGTGCCACATAGCGGCTGCATGACCAGCACGCCAGCCATAGGATTGCTTGCCAGCTTCCCTGCATGCCCCCTGTGACGCGGCAAAGGTCATCCCAGTGGGCCCAGGCATTGACAGCAGAAAGCTTCCAGCTCACCAGCAGCACCAGCAGAGTGAAGCACTGGAGGTGCCCATCCAGCTTGGCCGGTGTGCAGCGGTCAAACGTCCGGATCCCAGCAATGAAGGCCTCGTTGCCCACACGATCCCAGACACTCTTGCACCCAGCCTGCAGCAGCACGTCGTGGCAGTCATAAAGACTGCTGCCTTATGCCAGGTCCCAGTAGGCCAGTCATCTGGCCAATCATGCTGCCTGAGCCTGAGGCAGTGAATTCTTGTGGTGACCAAGCATGCTGCACTGCATGAGGCTCCTGTGGGTCGAGGACCTTTGGGGCAGGATCGTCTTGCATACAAACATGCTGTGAGTTTCAGGGCATGTCACGGGTGACACTTGCCTGCTTGAGCCTGAGTGCATATGCCATGCGCTGCCGCTTCCTGTCGTGGGCATAAGATTGCTCCAAGGCTTCCAGCCGCACAAACCTGCACATGTGTTGGTTTGTTCTAGCAAATGCTTCCAGCCCTGCAGACTTACAGAGGCACAACACTGCAGCTGCCTGCATCAGCGGTCCACAGCAGGCAGTCTGGCTCAGCCTGCTGCAGTGCTGCCTTGTGAGCCCAAGCTGGCTTGGCGCTTAGAGCAGCAGCTGCTGGGGTCCAAATTGATTGGTACAATGAGTGGCAGAGCCAAACATGCCGAGTCAGCTGCTGGTCTGGCACACCAAGCAAAGACTGTTCTCAGCGCATGGCAGTGGGGTGCAGGGGCGGGCCTCAGCCGATGGGCGCAGCCTGCCTCAAGACGTGCACGCTCTCACACCTGCCGCGGACGCGCTTGCGGTGCAGCTGACGCCGCCGTGCCTGGGAGGGTAGGGTCCCGAAGCCGGCGCCTGCCCACAGCCCTGCAGAGCTGAGCGCCTGCAGCCGCTGCGCTGCAGGCGCTGTGTGGCGCGCCCACCGCCTGCAGGGCAGCGCGGGGTCCCCGACAGGGAGTCAGACCCACTCTTTACCTGTCCAGCAAGCCAGAGGCACTGACAGGCTGCTGAATCAAGTCGCTGCCCGATTTGGCCAAGTTGCCTCAAGCAGCCTGCTCTGTCTGAGTGTCACACCTAGCCAAAGTTGCCCTGCCGCTTTGTGTGCATCACAGGGCATGGGCCATCGTTGCTGCATGCCACACCTGTGTGTTCGCAAAGGGTTCTTCCGGAACAGGAGGAGCGGGTAGTGTACCAATATGTCACAGGTCCCATGTCGCTGCGCTATGGTGCTGCCCCTGCAGTGGTCTTCATAACAAATGAGCAGAGGTGCAAACGCAACTGGCAACAGCAGGCAGGACCAGGTGACCAGGTGATGGCAAAGCAGCCAAGCATAGATGGACAGCAAGCTGCAGAAGCAGCCACGTCAAGGCGCGAGGAGATGCTCCAGTCCCGAGTGAAGAGCCGCAGCCAGCATCTGATGATGGCAAGCAGGGAAGATCGTGAGATCCTCGCCTGGCAGATCCAGGTCTGCTGCGCAGCGCGGCAGCCTTCTGTCCAGGCGCAGCCTGGTCGGCAGACCGCTGCTGCAGGACCTCAGCAAGCTTTGATGACTGCCCCCCTGCACAGTCCCAGGTACACTGTGGAGCTCAGGCCGCGCATGGTCCAGCGGCAGTGCTGGCAGGCAGTTGCTACTGCCCATGTGACGCAGAATCCTGGCAGGCAGCCCACTGCTGGATCGTACCCAACTGGGGCCTCACAGTTGGCAGTTGTGCACCTGAGTCCCCAGTCCCCCCCTTGGCAGCACTGCCACATGTCCCCCGCCCCACCGCCCCACAAGGAGCCCGTTGCCACACTGCACTTGCTGCTTCTTGGGCCAGGGAGTCATACAGTGTAACCTTACCTGCCCCCGATGGAGATGTGTATGCACTGTCTCCACGGGAGAGCTTGCCTCCCAGCTCGACATCCACAGACAGGTCCAGGAGCCTCAGCGGGCGGCTTGGCTGAGGGGGCGTGTATGAAGGAGCAGCTGCATGAGGGGAGGGCTGCATGCCGCAAGGGCTGCTGTCGTTTTGCAACAGCAATCTGCGGCCAAGCTGTGCGCCAGAGGGGCTGATGGAGGGCTGCCCAAGGGGGCTGGGCGTGCCTGTAGGAGGAAGATGCTGGGCGTCCTGCGAGCTGTCTGGCTGCAGAGTCCTGTCGTTGACCACTGGAGCAGGTGCCTGCATAGCGTATGACACGGGAGGTGCTGCCTGTCAGCAGATGTGCCAGCCTGTCAAGCACACCTGCACCGTCCTCCCAGACTGCCTTCTATATCTGTGCTCTTGCGCACAGGTGGCACTGCTCTCAGAGCAGCATGAAGTGGACTCAGATGCTCCATGCAGCACCCCCCATGTGGAGGTGTTTTTCAAAGATCTGAAAGCCGACTTTGTCCCAGTAATGATCACCAGGTAAAGCGGCACCGTGATGAGCCGACCAGAGGGGTGAGTGAGGTGGTTATCGTCTTCAAATTTCAAAAGTGCAGTTCTGGTACAGGTCATTCATCAACATGTGAATTTTCAGTCAGCAAAATGTGGCAGAGGGAAGTGCAGCTTCCTCATTCTCGATGCATATGCATATATCACAGTGTCTTGCACAGCTGTTGGTATAGGACGAATGCTCTCTTGCAATGCAGCTCCTGCAAAAAAGGTGAGTTCTCTGCTCGTTGATGCACTCACTGCCTGCCAGCAGGTAGCAAGAAGCCGCGCTGTTTGGGAGTCTCATTGTCTGGTGCTGCGTTGTAATACACTGAGGCCCTGCGCTTGCGCCTGCCAACCCTCATGGTGAGGTCCTCCTCGGGCACAACTCCCTCGTAGTCCACACTGCTCAAGCTGCTCTTCCAGACCTGATCAATCACATCACCCAAGGGGCCCATCCAGCTCAGGCGCTGGCGGCGCAGGGCATCAGCTGCATGCCTGCGGGCGCCCTCCTGAGCGGGGCTGTAGCTGTGACTCAACTTTTCACGCTTCTTCATCCTGAACAGCAGGAAGACAGGCATGATGCATGAGCGCGTGCAAGAGGAGTGTTGTTCACCTGCTGCAGCACCAAGCCATAGCTGCATGGTGCAGGAGGACGGCCTGAAGGTGCCAGCCAGGTCAGCACTCAGGGGGGCTGGCAGAGCAGCATGCCCCAGGACCCTTGCTCGCCAATGATGAGCCATGGTGCATGATGGTGTAAAAGTCCAGACTGAGCCAAGCACTTCAGCACGAGCAGGGCTCACTTCTCCTCCCGGTGCCTGAGAAAGCTCCTGGCGGCCGAGAACACATCCGCCACAGCGCCGCCTTGGCCAGCCATCATGGACGCCACGTTGCTCATCTTGACCTTGCTTCGTGTGACGTACTCCAGAGCCGGCAGCTCTTGCGCGTTCACCCAGTGGATGCAATCCACCGGGCAGGAAGCAATTGCGTCCTGCAGTGTGGGCACCTGGTCCTGAGAGGTACGTCTGCAATATGCTCAGCAGGAAATTCAGCAATCAACAGCAACCTTTGGCATCCCACAGATGGGCACAGCGCTCCAACATCATGTCAGTGCTGCACAGAATCGCATGAGCACAGCACCACACTGCAGATTTGCTCTCACAGCAGGCTTGCAGGCGCCTGAGGCATGTGACCTTTGCAGCCACTGAGCCAGTCTGCCTCTGGGTGAGAGCTAACCTCAACTTTGTCCTCATGGTCAACCCACTGTGCAAACACCCGCGACCTGCCATGCTGGGGATCAATCCTGAAGGTGGCCGATGCCAGCCACACACACTGCTTGCAGCCAATGCAAGACACCTCGTCCTGCAGCCAAAGAACAGGTAGATGTGGGGTCGGACACTAAGCACCCTTGAATGACGCCAAGCATCTTTCGTCAATGCCATATGTGCGGCAGACTGAGGCAGTCAAGCCGAAGTTGGCAGACGCTAGGTGATACCATAGGAGTGAAGTCAAGAGCAGCTGTCCTGTCAGCCATGCAGTCGAGCAGGCCTGACGCTCACCACAAAGACTGCCTTATCCTCCTGCACCTCCTGTGCTTTGCTGAGGTGATGTCCAGCCAGCCACTTGGACAGTGGCTTGCCTGCAGCCCAAAGTGCGGCGTCAGTAGTTGAGGCAGTGTGCTGGGCAAGCCAGGGCCGCAGGACCAGCAAGCCAAGGCAGTGCTTCTCTATGGCTGGCCCCAAAATGCCAACTAGAAGTCAGGCGATACCTGTGATTGAGCTCTGTCACCCACCTGTGTAATCATCCTCCTGGTCCTGCAAAGCCTGGTCTAGCTGCGCGTTGTACTTCAGTCTGGACATGGGATCGCTGAGGACATTGTAAGCCTGCAGTGGCAGCCAGCCATGATGACTAGCAGTCATGCCTCTTGCACATGCCCCTGAAACGAAGCTGCATCATCCGAAATGACATGTGCAGAAGATGGCCTGACTCCCACCTCATTGAGCAGCACACAGATCTGATGGCCCTCTGAGTGCACGTCTGGGTGGCAGGACTTGGCTAGCATCCGCCAGGCTGATTTGAGCTCCTCTTGGCTGCAGTCATCGTCTACACCTAGGACTTCGTAGTAGTCTGGAAAGCTGGACTGTGAAAGAATGCTGGCTGTTGCCTGGGGTGGGTCAGGAACCTGGCGGGCTGAGGTTGAGCAACCTGCACTTGATGCACAGAAGCCATGCTTGAATGGGATGCATCCTTTCTTCTGAAGCCCTTGCTACCAATTGCAGGCCCCCAAGCCGCTGCACAGCAAGCTGTAATATCTCGCATGCAGTACAAGTCATAGTTCTCTTCCTGACACAGAGGGCCTCTCCTGATGAGCACTGTGCCCTCACCTTGTTGGAGGCCCCTGGCATGGTGCCGAAGGAGGCTGGGAGCGTGCAGCAACAAGCATTTGTTCGCCCCCAGGCAAGTCTGAGAGGACGGCATTCGTTGCATCATGGTGAGGGTTGATAGCTGAAAAAAATTCGATTGGCGTGTGCCAGGAGCAATTGAAATGCAAGAAGCAAAGGAATCTGGACTCAGCAGGCTATCCGAACTGCTGGGGCTACATGCTTCAGGCCAAGCAGCAGGACCTCCAATATCTGGCAACAGGACAAGTGGTGCCCCTGGGCAATCAGCTTGCTGAAGGGGGCCACCCTGCATTTTGCTGCATGTGGACCTCTTACAGTACGGCCTTGTGTCTTGCTGAAATACATGGAGCCTTGTGTCTCGCTGACATACATGGAGCCAGGGCTCAGCAGCCCGGCTGCACACGTTCCCCACCTCACAGGCCGTCACTGAAGAGATGCATGGCAGCCATTTCCCAGCTCAGAGCAGCCAGGGAGGGCACATGCCCTCATGCCTGCTTCTGGTGTTGGCGTTGGCCTTCCTCCATCTCCAGACAGACATGTGGCTGAGAGCCCAACATTGAAGCTTGGTCCGTCAAGCAGCCCACTTGCGCACCTGTGGCATCCTCAACCAACCCAGACATGTCTTAACAATGTCTTCCAGGTGGCAACATTGGAGTCCACACTTTTACAAAGTCAAATGATTTGTTTAAGGTGCCAGTCACGCTAATGAAGCATAGCATGCCACTCATCACTTGCCAATCAGGAGGCAGCAGGAAGCGGCCTGGAAGGCAGGCTGTCAATCATGGTTTTGCGGCGACTCCTTTTGGCAGATTCATTGGTGAGCTGAGCATCCCTCTGCGCCCTGGTAGCCTCTATTTCAGCAGTCTCATCCAAGAGGAGCTGCATGCTGCCGATTTGCTGTGGCATACGCCTACGCAGGACAACTGCCTTAGAACAAGAATCAGCCGAGTGTAGAAATCAACAGCAGCAGGCTGCCCACGGGGTGCGCATGGCCCACAGGCTGCACCCACAGGTGTTGCTGAGGTCAGCTTACCACACCTGAAAGGGGCAGCATCGCCCCCAGCTGACCGCATGCTGCTGGCACTGGCAGGTCGGGGGGTGGGGTTGCATGCGCTGCCGGCTGCCCCTGCAGCCCCGGACCCCCCCCACTCCACAGGCGTGGCCAGCTGCAAGGTGTCATGGATGACCTTGCTTTTCAGGAGCCGGTCGCTGGGGGTGGT
Source organism: Asterochloris erici (assembly GCA_019693375.1). Taxonomy (NCBI): domain Eukaryota; kingdom Viridiplantae; phylum Chlorophyta; class Trebouxiophyceae; order Trebouxiales; family Trebouxiaceae; genus Asterochloris; species Asterochloris erici. The sequence goes on along the minus strand of JAAMXJ010000131.1, from coordinate 555,994 downwards.
GGCTGACAGGGAGGGGCTTGCATTCACCTGCAACAGACGGTATGGGCCAGTCCTGGACAGCTGCCAGCCAGAGGCGATGTGGCTCAGAGCCCAAGGACAAACGATAGCCTGCACATGGTGGGGCCAGCATCTCCTTCTCTGAGCGCAGTGCCCGCACTTGGCCTGCTGTGGGCACAGCCTGCTGCCTGTGGGCTGTGGCTGCAGGGCGTCATTGCTCAATGAGGCCATGACACTGTAGGTTGCCGCAGGGCCTCACCTCAATGAGCCACGGGCGCAAAGTGTCATCCACAATGATGTCGTACCCATACAGCTCAAAGCAGTGTCGGTCATTGATCATGATGTTCTGGCAGGCCTGCACAGTGGACAGCTTCCCTGGTGAGGCTCGCATGACGACTTGGGGGTGGGCTGCTTTGCTCAGCCATGCCCTCAGAGTGCAGCAGCTTGAGCTCGCCGCAGAGCCTGCCAGCCGACCAGATAGCTGAGACACACAACATATGAGACTGACCTTGAGGGAATGCACAATGACCATGCGGATGTCGGCAAAGAGCTTTTCTGTGGCCTCGACTCCACAGGCAGCCTGTAGGTGTAGGCTACTTGCTGTCAGCAGGTCTGCCTGGGAACACAAGGTGTTGAGGCAGGACGCATATCTAACACAGGATCTGAGCATGCTACCTGCCAAACATGCAGGATGCCTGCAGGTTGCCGGTGCAGCTGATGCCGGCAGGCTGCTGCTTGTATATCCCATACCCTTGCATGAACCTGCACAAGGCATGCAGCAGACGGGTACAGGCTGCTGCTGATGCTCACTCGACCCCTAGCCTGGCCTGCTGTCATGAGCCACATGTTGAAGTTGCACAGTAACTTTTGAGGCAGGTCAGCAGCCGCTTGGTTACCACTGCCGCCCCTCGAGAGAACCCATCTAGCCCACTGTGCAGTATCACCTCCAGGTATAGCCTCAGATTGGTCAGCGGCCACTTGTTGCCGTGGCTGCTGTTATACTGCTCCCCGTGCTTCTGGATGGCCACATTGGTCAGGTGCACAAACTGGTTGTCCATCTCAGCTAGCTCCGAGCTGTACTTGATGTTGCAGAAGCGGGCAAAGCCCAGGGATGACTTGTAGACCTGCAGGGGGCAGGCAAGAACAGTTTGCACAGCCGCATTGCCAAGGGTGTGTGCCCCCATGGCAGAAGCCGGCAGCCCAGCATTTGACTGGCCAGCCAGCACCTGCAAAAGCCGGCAGCCTGCCTTGCTCCTTTTGCCCACACTACTCTTGCTGCAGCATTACTCTGTGCCGGCAGTCACCCACTGTTCTTCAGAGAGGGACATCTTGCATCGTGTGCACTGGCGGTGCCAACAAGATGCAGCAGCCTTCTGCCCAGCTTGACTGACCTTCAGCGGCTTATAGTTGAGAACCACAATGTACACCCTCAAGTCGAACTTCTTGCCACCAATCAGCAGGGGGTTCTCGATGTAGCGCGACACCACATAGTTCTCCATCTGGGGTTTCACAGCTGAGGGCAAATTGGCAGTGGCCCACTTCTTCACCTGCAGGGCACTTAGATGTCTTGTGATGCTCTTGAAGATGTTGCGCGGCTGCAGCTGCGTGGATTATCGCGGTGCCAGTGCTGGCTGACACAGACGACGTGGGGCCAGCGCATCTGTAGAGGCTGTGTGAGCATGTGTAGAGCCTGCAGATGCTGGCTGGCCAGTCAAATGCTGTGCATGGACAGCTGGCAGCCGGCGATGGCCCGACTCCTCACCTGCTCAGAGATGATGATGGCCGACTCTCTCCCTTCTATAGACACGCAGAAATGGCAGTGGCCAGCGATTTCTCCGTGTGGAAGCTGACTGCCATGGATGAGTGCAATGCAGCAGCACCCATGTCTGCTGTGCTTCAGAGCAGCCTGCTGTGTGGCTGACCTGGGACAGCTTGTTGATGAGGAAGATGCCCCTCCCCTGGGCTTTGGAGGTTGGCTTCATGATCCATGTCACTGGCGTCTTGCGGAACTCTTCTACAAACAGGCTATAGTCCTGCAGCGTGGCACCTCATGTCTGCGGTGCAGTCTCTGCCTGCAGCTATCACGTGTCAACAATAATTGGACTCGAGACCAGAGTACAGGGCTCGAGGGGTAAGACCTTGCAGCTGCACGGCGGTCTGTGTCTGCTGCCTCAGCATGGCAAGGCGTGACGGCAGCTGCGCAGCACTTTGTGCTTGCACCCTCGACATGCTGAGAAGAGCTGCCAGCCTGTGTGCAGCAGGTTTGCAGAAACAGTCAATGCCAGGGGCAGACATGGCGGGCACATCAAGCTCAGCTCACCTGCGGCAGCATGTAGGTGACAGGAACAAAATCTGGGATCTCTGCAGCATTGCTGGCCTCCTTTCTGAGCTGCTTGATGTAGCGCTTGACATTCTTGACAAGCAAGTCCTGCAGTCACACATGGCGGTTTACCCTCTAGCCCCGATGATGCACACAGCAGCGCCTGCTGCAGCTGCTCCTGCCTCCAACAAACGGGAGTTGGGTCTCTGCATTGCCATTCAAAGGCTGCATGCTGAGCTGTGCAGGGCCCCTGGGTTGCCCTGCACTCAGCATGCACAAGGCCCTTGTGCCAAGCAATGCGCCTTGCCTTGCGGGTGAGCTCGTAGTGGTTAGGGAAGTGGTTCACAATCTGGTGTGCTTCAAGCCGAAACTGTGAGTCTGGGGAGAAGAGCTGCTTGATGCTGGTCACGCTGGCCCAGTAGATTTCCCAGTCATCCTCTGCATCGCCCTGCATCGCACAGACCAAGGCTGGCTGCCTCAAAAGTCATATGAGTGCAGTGCATGCCTTGCATTTTCAGGCACCCCCACGCCGACGCAAGCACCTGGGTATGGCGGATCCAACCACGCCTCTCAAAGCTGCTAGTGACCACGACTTTGTCGAAGTCTGAGCGCCAGGTCACGGGAGGCTGCTCCTGCATGCCCCTCGAGCATGTGGTTGACCATGCATGTTGACCATGCATGCGGCAGGCGACAGAGTCAGAGCCAACCGTTCACATGGGACGATGAAGCCGTTCACATGGGACGGTGCAGAACTTTAGGGGTTCAGAGAAGACATTTAGAGGTCTTCTGTAGTTGCAGAGCCTCAGCTATGAGGAAGGGGTCGGTGTGCCCAATGGATGCAGCCCCAAAGACTTCAAAACCACCAAAATCAGAAGCCTGGCTGCTCAGTGAACCGCGATTCACAATCCTGCAGCATAACAAGGCATAAGGTGAGGACGATCAGCTCAGCAAGCACCTACTCAAGTGTCCTCCTGCTATGTCTTCAGGACAGCTCAGCTTGCCGGGCAATGACAGGCTGCTGTCTGTCGCCATCCTGAGCTACATTGTGGCCTGCGATGGCCACGTTGAATGAAGTCACACCCAGCCTATCAATCAGCGTGCGTAGCGCCAGGTGCACACCAGCCTGGAAGTGCTGGCAGCTCAGCCCTCCCAGGCCGTGCACATTGACCTCCTGTAGACATAGCACCACAAGTTTGAAAGGCCTTGCAGTCATACAGCAGCTGGCTCCTGCAGGAGCTGTGGAGCGCATCACGACAGCCTGCACTCCCAGGAAGCCTACTGCTATGTGTCACAAAGTGCTGCAGAAAATAGTTCCCTTGGCGGTTCGCATAGTGTCAGCACCCAGATCAATCACCGTTGCCATGGGCAAGCTGCAGTAACAGTGTTTTCAAGCGCTGACCCCTCACCGCATCTTTCCAGGGCGTCAGAGAAGGGAAGATGCTGGCCCTGCAGCATTCTCTGGACAAGTTGGATGTGCCGCAAGTGGCACCAAACCTAGGCAACAGCATGACTGCCTGCAGGAGAGACTTCATGACTTCCAACTGCAGGCACACAGCTCGTCTGCACACCTGACAGCACGTGCTGCGACGCTGTGCCTGCCAGCGGGAGGCCTTCAAGCAAGCTGCCACACAGAGTTGCAGGCTGCCCACCTGATGGCTCCTGTGCTGTCGCGAATGTGTGTGGCCAGGCCTGCGCCTTCATGAGCTCTCAAGACAGCTGCAGCATAGCTGCCGGGGCCAGGGAAGCCTTGCTGCATTGCTGCATCTATGCCCTCGTACGGCAGTGGCACCTGCAGCCCTGATCAGATTCAACCACGCGCTGCCAAGGCTACAGAGCCAGTGGAACAGCACTCACCCTGCTCAGCATGACTTGGGCATGCCCTGCATGGGAGCCAACAAGGTCAGGTACCGCTGCGCCAGCAGGCAGGCATGCACGTATGTGAGAGGGCCTTGCTGCAACAGTGCCTGCGGCTCCACAGGTTATGCAGGCGGCCGGAACACCATAGGCCAGCGACATTCAGTCGGTGTGAAGCGGCTACTGTCTGTCCAACTGCCTCACCGTGGAATTGACTGGCGCCCGCTCGGTGCAGGCAATTCCAAATGAAGAAGGCATGCCTGGCGTCAGGGTGCTGTGCATGGGCTGCTGCAAACCAATCTGCTGATGCTGTAAGCAGCTCTGCGACCTGCTGCTCATTGAACTGCAGAGGGTCGTGATGCTTGAACAGCACCAGGCCGTGACAAGGCTCGCAATACTTGAACAGATTGGAGGCGGTCACAACGTGTTGTGTCTCTATTCTGCAAGGCATCTGATATATGAGTCACTGCCAAGCTGCACAAGTTTTGCTATATCCTGTTGGGTACATCAGCCTCAAGTGAGCAAGCACCAAATGCGCAGCAAACTGAGGTGATTGGCCTTGCCTTGGCAGTGCTCTGTGGCCCTCCCGTACCTGCCAAACAGGTCTTGAGCTGTCAGAGTCTGCCATTGGCAGAAATCACAGCAGCGGCCTCCATCAGTGGGGTCCCTGGCGCCCTTCTCAGACCTAAAGGTCTGGGGCTTGCGTGTCCGGGCTGCGTTGAACCATGTCTGGGCAAAGGTGTGTCTGCAGGAGGTTCAGACAGGTGCGACAACATTCATGTTTGACTCGCCTGCAAGGCACAGCATGTGTCCTACCTGTTTGTGACAGAGACCACCAGCTGTTCATTCCTTTCAGGAACACCTGCAGCAAAGACGAAAATTACAGCTGACAGCCAAGTCTAGTGGCAGATTGCATGTTGCTGAACCAGCTCTCACCATATTTGTTGGACAGCTCACGGCTGGCAATGCAGGCTGCATGCTGAGCTGAGAAGGAGAACAGGTTTAGGAGCTCAACATGGGGATCAGAGGCCTGAGCCAAGTCAAAGATACTGCCATAGGAAGCAGCAGGTGCAGTCAGCCTTTTGGAGGCTGCCATCCTGAAAGTTTGATGGCAGCTGTGGCACAGGCTCCTGCATGTTTTGTGCTTGCTGACCAGCATACGCACTTGCAGAGTGCCTGACCCCATCTGATCGATCCTCATTGGCTTTCTTGGTAGCTATTCAGCTTGAACCGGACCAAGGCCGCAACAAGCATGCTTGTGAGGCTGGGGCGAACCCGTGTCGCCCCCAGCAGGGCAGGTGTGCGGCAGGGCAAATGCAGGCAGCATGGCAGTCTGATTTGCTGCTCCATCTGTGCCAGATGGAAGATAGACATCAGGTCTGCTCACACTGGTCTGTATATGGCAGAGCTGTAGATTGAGAAAACAAATGCTTTGAGCTGTCTCCAACGCTACTGCCATCAACATGCACCAGCTGGATAAAGGTGGTGCTGCAGGTATGGACTCAAGCTGGAAGCAGTTGAGCTGCTCAAGGACTGGGTGACCAGCATCGGCTCACAGGCAGGCCTGACTGCCAGGAACTGCAGACTGATGTCAGGTGCAGTGGGGGTGCCAGAGTCTAGCCTGGAGGTGCGGTGGTCTTTTGTTACTGCAATAACAAACTGTTCCCTGCTGGTGTGTGCTTCTTGCTCACCACGGACACTGCAGCAGGTGCACAGACCAGCGACCTGCTTGGGGCTATGCTAAATGCTGCCACGCTAAATGCTGCCACAGCATTGAGCCTCTCCTCTGCTGCAGATGGAGGTTCAGTTTGACAGCCTGACAGATCTGGAAGCATTCTGGTCAAAGATACCAGCGCAGGTGCGCGATGTCTGTCCAAGCAGATGCTCATCTTGGATGCTGTGTGCATGCAAGGCAACTTAGGCTAAGCTGCCGATGTGCTGACGTGTGATGCTGCAGGATCACAAAGCCTGGAGCCAAAGAGCTCAGGTGCAGGCCATCCCCACCGCTGCAGAGCATGTCAAATTTGGCAAAGATGCTGCCGCTAACAGGCTCCTGTGCTGCAGAATTTGATAATCGATGGCTCTCCGCAGTGGCAGATCTTTCGGCAGGTCCCTGTCTGCTTGGACACTTCAGGGAGGCCCTCCGCAGAGGCACCTGCTGCTGAGCAGATGCCGCTAGCTGCAAAGCCAGCAAGCGGCACGCGCATCAGCCTGGACAAAGGGAAACCACGAGTGAGTGAACTTCATCTTCAGACTTCTGCTGTCATGCTGCCCTTGTGATGTACCTGTCCATGTGGTGAACGGCTGAGTCTTGCTGATATACTGCTCAGTCAGCCTGTCTTGGCCTGCAGGTGGAGCCCCCGCCCATCCCTGACACAGTCACAACCAATGTGGACAGTGGGCTGGCTGAGGTGCATGGCGAAGAGGACGCCCGCTTCATTCTTGATTGGAAGGGCGACAAAATGAAGCTCAACCCTGGCGACAAGTTGCCGTTCAATTTCAGCTGAGGTTCTAATTTCTTATTTTGAGTTTCAGTGTGCACTTGGGGGGCAATCAGTTAGCTGAGAGGCAGACGTAACAGCACTGGCACAGAACCAGACACCTGCATGGGGGACGAGGGCACGCCAAGGCAGCTGCTCACATAGTCACCCAGACCATGTCGTCCACAGCACCCTGCTGCGCCAGTGCTGACTCCTGCTATGACTGCACAGCCAGCTTTCTGAGGTGCTCTGTGAACACGTCCAAGCTGACATCGTCTGTAAGGATGACCTCGCTGGACATGCCAGAGGAGTTGCTGTACGACGATGACGGGTTCAGCTTGGCCAGCAGGAAACGGGCCTGGCTGGTGTTCTGATCGCAGAACACATATCTCGGGGCGGGAAAGCGCTGCACCAGGAGCTGCTTTGCGCTCTGCTCCGGTTCCTGCAGTGCACGCGGCTCCTTTACACTGTGTAGTCCCCTCCTGCGTCTGAAGGGTTAGCAAAATGCGTGGTGGCAGCAGACGTCGGAAGCTGCTTTGCGCTCTGCTCTGGTTCCTGCAGACCAGCGTGTCTCCTGCCGCAGGTGTGAAGACGTCAGCACCAGGATAGCATCACGGCCAGGCATGCAGTCTGTAGGCATGAGTATGGCCCTCGAGCACTTCATGGCACTGCTGCCTGTAGCCTTGCCATGCGCTGGCAAGAGATGACTGCTGCCAGTCATGGTATGGGCCGCCACTACCCATGCGATGGCTGGTCCAGTTGGCTTGCAGGGGTCAAGATACATCTGGCACCGAGAGACACAGGCAGGTGTCACCTGCAGCATCTCCTTGAAGCTGGCAAAGTCTGGCTGGTCCTGGTATCCTGCCTTGCGCCACTCCGCCACTGTGGAGCCGTGCCACACCACCACCGTGAAGTAAGAGTCCAGCACCAAGATTCTGTGCAGGCAAGGAGCGCTGTCACATGTCTGTGGGCGGATTGCACTCAGGAGCTCAGTCAGTGTGAGCCATGCAACTCAAGCATTGCAAGAAGGATTATGTCCCTCTGCTGCAGCTGTCCCAAGTACCTTTCAGCCCCAAGCATTGCATGTAAGAGCAGCAGCAGACAGGAGTGGGCATCACAGCTGGCCCTTGCAGGTCTGGCCACATTCCCTGTCACACAATACGGACTGCATCCTCTGCAAGTACAAACAGTATTCCCTTCCCTCCTCAGTCCCAATCAAAACAGTCCCCATGAAGTTCACCTGTCAGGCAGGATGGACTGCACGTCCAGCAGCACTGGGCTGGGCTCTGCACCCTGATCCACGCTGTAGCTGACCAGGGAGGGCTGGATCATGAGCATGGCCTCCCCTGCGCGCTCGCGGTTGAGAAGGATGCGAAAGAACGCCGTCTCGTCAGGGCTGCTGCCGAAAACCTGCAGGGGATGCACAGCAGAGGTGTGCTGAGTCAGTGCCATGTTGGCTGGCTGCACCCAGAGAGCTGCACAGGCTTTATAGGGAGGGTCCAAGATGCAGTGTGAACATAATCGACCCTCCTTGCGCTGACCAACCCGGCACAGGCAACCTGCCGTAGCGGTGCCTGGTGTACAGAAGAGCAATCAGTGAGATGAAGCTGTGGTACTTGACAGGGCAGATTGCAGCATACTTGCTCAAGCTGCACACAGATGAAGTGATGCACAGCAGCGATAAAGAATTCGTGGAGCAAGGCAGTGCGCTGCTTGCCTGCACAAACTGGGAGCGCCGCAAGTTGAAGATGAACTGGGGGAAGAAGGCCACCTGCGGCTGCAGCATGAAGGTGGTGGGCTCGTCCTTCCTGTAGTCCCCAAATCTGGCGGCCAACCTGCAGGCCGTGGCAGCATGTCAATGCACTGCATGTCTGTCTGGGCCTGAGATGCAACATCAGGACCCCCAAGCATGGCAGCCAGCGTGCAGGCCCCGTCTCTGCAAAGGTCGTTGTGCGGCAAAGGAAGGCTTCCAATTCAATCGCGCTGTTACACAATGTGGTCCGGCCACTCACCTGATGAGGGTCCTGTCCAGCCACCGTGTGGCATCGAAGTCCTCCTCCGTCTCCATCTTGAAGGTGGCCAGGCGTGCAACGATGACTGCAGCCGCCTCCTGGTCGAAGCCGGAGACCAGGTCTCCCAGGTCCTGGCCAGTGCACCAGCTGCAGGGCAGCCAGGCCACAGTGAATTGAGGTGGCATCACCATCCGCAGCACCATATAGTCATGGCTTCCAGGCAAAGTGCCAAGCAAGGTTAAGGCTGCAGCAAGAAGCACAATGGCTGAGCAAATCCGGGGGGCGAGGGGCGGTGCAAGAGATTGCAGTGTGCAGCATGGGGGCAAGAGGAGCCCTTATGAGGCTATGTGCTGTTAGAGACTGTGGCTTGCAGTGAAACAATCTCCCTTGCAGGCATGTCCTGACTGTGTGCCTCAGTTTGCCACCGCAGCTTGACAGCGCAGGGCCACCACTCCTGAACAGTTCCCCTGTGGCTTGCAGTGCGGGGCAGTGTGCTCCCTTGCTAAACATCCTCGAGTGCAGGCACGCGCTTACTTGCGGGATACAGTTGTGACTCGTTGCCTCAAGCTGCCATCCTCGCCACTCAGGTACTTGGTGCTGAACTGCAGGAAGAACGCTGGCTGCTGCGACATGTTGGCCTGGTCCTTCTTGTTGGACATGATGTCAAAGAAGACGGCAACCGTCGTCGCTGCATCCTGCGTGGCACGCCCATGATGTGTCAGGTGTCGCCAGTGTGTGCTGTGCAACACAGTCTTTGTGGTGTCAGCCACCTGTGGGGTTGCCCAGGCATCCAACAGGGCCTCTCATCTTGACAGCTCGACTCCCCGCAGCAGCAGCTGCACACCTGAGGGTCACTGCAGCAGTCAAGGCATGCACAAAGTTGGCAAGGCCAGGTGCTCAGATGGCGTGTGCTGCTCACCATCGTTGCCAGGCGCCATGCAGTGGTGCCCCCCATGCCCAGCTGCTGGTCTGACACCAGGTTGCTCTTCTTCTCAGTGGGAGCTGCGCTGCCCAGCAGCCCTGCCACCTTGATGTCCTTGCTGCACAAGACCTGCAGGGGCAGCGATGCAACAGGATGGGACTACCATGTTAACTGCACAGCTTGCGGCCAGGCTGGCCTGGTTCCTTGCCTTGCTGCACAAGACCTACAGGGGCAGCCATGCATCTGCATGAGACTGCGATGCAGCCAGCACTGCCCAGCAGCTCTGCGACCTTTGTTGTCCTTGCCGCACAGGCCCTGCAGGTGCAGCAGAGTTGGCTGTCAGCTGTCGGCAGGGACACGGCAGTTAAGAGCCCAGCAGACGGTTGCAATCTGAGAGTAAATCAATCTGAGCCAAGCTTGCCCCATCCTCTTCACACCTTGCGTGAAAGGGCGTATGCAGAGGGCTCACCTTGAGTACAGCACCCTAGTGAGTTGCGCAGTCACAGGAAGCATGCAGGATTCCCACCTCAGCCACAGCAGGTGAGATGGTGCATGCAACACGTGCCCGTTCCCAGCTGCTTGAAGGCGCATGCACCGCATTCGCACGCAGCGCAGGAGACAGTGTGCATCGGCTTTTACTCATCTGCAAAGCCCTCAGACCTTCAGGTCACCTACCTCGAGCACAGCGTTTGAGGCGGTGTGCAGGTAACCAGCCTCCCCTGGCTGGGCAAAGATGCGCTTGAAGGACTCCCGGAAGACGGCATTAAGAAAGGTATCAGTCTGCACCAGAAGGCCGCCACTGCGGTCCACTGCATTCTTCATCTCTGCCAACCCCACCTGCAGCCAGCAGGCCAACTGGTGATGTACCACTGCACACAAACCTGCAAAGGGGCACAGCTCAGGTAATGCACAGCACAGCAGCCAGCCACTGCACAGCTCCAAGCTTGTCAAGGCCTCCTGCAGTTGACCTGGCAGTTGACCTGGCGGTTCGAGGACCCCAAGGTGGCCACCTGGAATCACGAGGCATGCAGTCATCTGTCACAGAACACATGAAAGAGGCCAACTGTCCAGGAGAGGAGGTTGCCATTCTGCCTGTCCTTTCGTTTTGCACTGCCGTGCTGCAGAGCGGCACACAGCTGTCCACGGCGGGCCCACCTGGTCCAGGGCGCACGCAAACACGTCAAGAGCATGCCCCTGCTGCACCAGCTGGGCAGCCAGGCCGTCGTAGAACTTGCGTGCCTTCTTGTAATGCTGGGCAGTTTCCTTGGCCAGGTCCTTGTGGGACCTGCAGGGCAGCACATGGGCAGACCTGTGCAGCAGCAAGAATTCGCTGCACACGCAACTCTGGTAGAACAGGAGATGCATGACCTCCAGGGCAGGAGACAGGGACATAGTTGTGCTCAGCTGACATGTGCTCCTGTTGGGCAGCACACCGTCGCAGGCAGCCTGGTCGCAGTGGCCACCTGTGCGGCGCACCACAGTGGCCAACAGCGCCCACCTGATGGGCTCAGACAGCTCCATGTCCACCACCTTGCCTGGCCCTGCAGTGGCGGGGCCGCCCACCAGCAGCATAATGTGTGCAGCACAGCTGCCCTGGGGCAGGCACCCCGCGGCCAGCCCTGCCGCCACCTGCAGGACCACAGCAGGCTGTCAGACGCTGCCGCCACCACAGCCCGCTCTTGGGGACAATGCCAGGCCATTATGAATACGTCCTGCTGGATCCAACGAAACAGCGTCAGCGGCAGGCATGTCAGGTGATGCAGTCAGTGTGGCCTGAGATAGGGATGAAAACATACTTGACCACCATGAGCAGTGAGCAGGTGCTTGCCTGTGCAGACGTGCTCCGCTGCATGGCTGTGGCCACCCGTTACCGAGTTTCCTGGTTCTATTCTGCCATTAAGCAGCGCCTGGGGATCAAATTCAGCAGTCATGCATACAGCCAACCCTTGCCTGCCTAGTCGTACAGGGCGCTGCATAGACCACAGGGTTCAGGCTGCTGAAGTGTCAGCAGCAGCCCTTTGGCAGAGTGTATGTCTCGCTTGCATGGCGGTGCCTGTGCATTGCCTGGGGCTGCTGGGGCTAGTGTGCCTCAGCTGGAGAGGCGGCTTCCAGCAGGCAAGCTTTATCTTAACGATGCTTCCCAGCTCTCACCTGCATGGCAGTGCCTGTGCACCGCGTGGGGCGCTGGTCTGCCACAGCTGGGAAGGCGTCCCTTTGAAGCTCCTCCAGTGCCCCATTGATCGTGAACTCGCAGTCGCTCAGGGGCAGCACAAAGCGCGCTGCAGCGGCGGCCGCAGGGTCCAGCGGCCGCTGCTGCTGCATGCCCGTCTTGGGACTGGTCACGGCCTGGCGGATGGCTGTGTGAGCGCCGATGCCCAGCTGAGTCTGCACTGCCTGCAGTGCGGGCAGATGAAAGGCTGAGTGCATGCCCATTCAGTGACGCTTGATGCAGCAATGCCCAGGGCCAACAGCGTCACCGTTCAGCAGAGCAGTGCTTACTCAGCGCCTGTCACTTTGCCTGCAGCAGACTCCTTGCTACCCCTTGATGTGGGCCCATTAGCACGGCCCCTGTTGGGCAGTATCTTGCTGCCAGACCTTGCATTGCTCACCTGCTGCGTGTACTCCTTGCTGCCCTGAAAGACATAGGACTTGGGACACGCCTCAAACCCCAACTCGTGCACGTGTACATGGGTGCCAAAAGTGACCAGCCCCACGCGAGTGTACTCTGGCACAATCTGGAGCGCCTGGGAGATGGCTCCCTTGCTGGCGCTCAGCTCCTCTGCAGGCTGGGGTGCAAGTCTCAGAGCAGGCCCTCACAGGGCACAGGCGTCAGACTAGGTGTGCCATGAGAGCAGGGTGCAGGGGTCAGGCTGAACAGCAGTGTGACCAGCAGTTCGGCCATGTTCTGCGCCAGGTGCCGACGACTGGCAGAGCAACGCTGTGATTGGAGTGGCTGCAAGCCCTTCTAACAGCGTCATCATCTCTCACCCTCTGTCAAACAGGTGTCCACCACGAAGATGTAGGCAGGCGCAAAGATGGGCTTGTTGATTGGCAGCCTGTACTCCATGGTGCAGTACTGTGGGAACAGCTCTGCAGGCAAGGCAGGGGCTTTCAGATGCGGAGAGCACATGCAGGGCTTTCAGAAACCCCCACGACACAAAAGAGGTCTGCATGCAGGACAGCATGTCTGCAAACTCCGCTGGCCACACAGGTGCTGAGCATGCAGGCAGGCGGCCACACAACAGGTCATCAGCCTGTTGCTGTACAGCATCCAGCTCTAGCACCAGTGCAGCTTGCAAAGCTCAGTCAAGCTGCTGGCAGCGTCTGCTCTTTAGTGCCCCCCCATGCAAGGTCTGCTGCTGGCAAAAGTATGACCTGCGGGCAAGGTCTGCTCGTTGATGCCCCTGTACTGTGAAGGCACATGGTTCCGCTGGTGGCAAAAGGGGCAGACCCAGATCTGAGCCTGGAAGTCCATGCTGGCATAGGGGTTGAGGATGCCGCCGCAGGACTTGCAGGGCACTGGTTCATACTCGACGACCTGCAGCATGCATGGGCGCTGCACAAATCAAACTGCCTTGCATGTATGATCTGCAGCAGGGCATATCAGAATGCAGTTTGGGCCAGCCGTGGGCCAGCTCTGGGGGTGCCAAGCTGCCCTGGAACAGAGGAGGACGTGTGTTGCAGGCTCCTGGCAGCACGCCTGCCGGCTGCTAAGCTTTCAGGGACAAGGGGTGGACAACAGCTTCTGCCCCCGTCAGCAGCTGAGCCCGAGCTGCATGGCACGGGCAGCTCACCAGGAGGTCTTCAATCTGTTTGTGGGGCGTGTAGAGTACCGAAAAGGGGATGACACACTTGGCAGCCTGCACAAGCCACACATGATTTGCCTGCTGTGTTGCACGCACTGGCAGGACCTGTCAGCAGGGCAGCAGGCATGTGCAGCCTCCACAGGCGTCAGCAGGGTGGCTGCTTTGCCCATGTGCAGGTTGTTGTGCCTGATTGCAGCATGATGGTGCACCTCAATGCGTGACTGGGGCCAGACATTCCAGGGCAGGCGGATGCCGTTGGTGTCCTCTTCTTGGGCAACAAAGTCCATCTTGGGGCCAAGCGGAGCGAGATGGCGCCCTCAACCACACGGCAGAGGCCCTTGTTCTCAGGGCAGTGCTGGCTGCCCAGAGCTGGCGTCCAGCGATCGCTCCCGCCCAGAGCGGCAGACCTGCTGCCCCACTCAACACCTGAATGGGCATTGGGCAAGCTCGCCTGCCCTTGAGCTGTCAATGTGCAACCAAGTCTGATGGTCTGCCAGGACAGAGAGCTCAGGATCAATGCAGAGACCAGCAGTGGGCCTCTTGAGCAGATCCTCAGGGGGTGGGTTCCAGGCAGGGTTGCGGCAGAGTGCGCCCAGGTGCACACGAGCTCACCTGCTCGCACTGAATCTCCCGAAGTAGTCACTAGATCTCCGGCCCAGTCTGCAGCTCCCTGGCCTCGTTCAAAGCATGAAAGGTTGACCTGGCTGCTCCTGGAACCAAGGAGCTTTGCATTGCCAGGCCTGCGCCCCCGTTCCCTGTGGAAGCTGTCCCTGTCTGCTCTGGCAAGCACATAACAAACCTGCTGGCTGAGAGGAGCCAGGACAAAGGCAGAGTCAGGGCCCAAGTCCCCCCTTAGGCAGGACACCTCCTCCTCTCTGTTGCCTCCCCATGCTATGTTGCCTCAGCTATTGCCTGGGGACTGCCAGCAATGCCCTGCATGCTGTGCCGCCCCCTGTGCACCTCCGGCCAACTTGTCACAAGCGGCGCTGCAGAGCCTTGGCTGACCGTCGCCTGCTGCTGTAGGGGTGACCCTGAGCCATGAAACGCGTCATGGATGGCCAGAGTCAGGGGCAGGGGCCGGCCAAGCGTCCCGCCAGGTGTGACTAACGGTGCCTTTCTCACTTTCTGTTTGCCTTGAGGGAGGCCCACGGTGTCTCACACCCACCCGCTCAGGCCAGCCGCATGCATCAGCAGGCGCACATGAGGGGATTGGGTTGCGCACACCGTTTGGCCCCAAGGCCCGCAACTGTCAAAGCAGGGCTGGCCGCCTGTCGCAGGCACCAACATATGTCTCTTTGACCTGCAGCGGAAGCTTTGGGCGTCAGGCGCCTGCTCAGCCTCTGGCAGCTGGCAACTCCCGGCTGACAACCAATGATGCGCTGTCCTACCTCAGAGACGTGAAGCTCAAATTCCAGGTGCAAAGGGGGCACCCTCTGCTGTTGGGGAGCCCACGAGCTTAGGACAAAGGCGCCTGTGTCATGCTGTGCAAGGTGCATGAGCACACTGTGTGCATGCTTTGGTGCCTAACTGCAGGACCAGAAGGACATCTACGACAGGTTTCTGGAGATCATGAAGGAGTTCAAGGCTCAGCGGTGAGCTTGTAAGGGCTGCTGCCTTTCTACACGCCCGCTGTGACCTGTGTGATTCAGTTCCTGGCAGCCCCGCTCTTGACAAGCCTGGCTGCAGCATGCATCTGCCTGCGCCTCTAACCATTCTTGACTCTGCAACTTGCAGAATCAACACAGAGGGCGTGATTTGGCAGGTGAAGCAGCTGTTTGCCGGCCACAAGGAGCTCATTCTCGGGTTCAACACGTTCCTGCCAAAGGTAAGCCTCTTTTCGAGCAGTGTTGCCTGCTGAGGATGCGGCGCAAATTGCCGACCAGCAACATTCTCGCTTACAGGGTTACGAGATTACCATTGCGGACGTCGAGGATGAGGAGGACGACAAGGTGGGATACTGCCTTTGCCCTGTGTGCAACCTAAGCTACCGCGCTCGGAGGGTCAAAGTTGCTGCTTGTGTCGTGCAGCCGAAGCAGCCCGTTGAGTTCGACCAGGCCATCAACTACGTGAACAAAATAAAGGTGCGGCAGACCTGTACAGTCCTGTTCTGATCTCGGTCAACGCTGAAGTCTAAATCCAGATGCATCTTGACTTGACCTGCCATGAATGATCTGCCCCTCTGCAGACGAGGTTCGCCACTGATGAGAGGGTGTACAAGGCCTTCCTGGAGATACTCAACATGTACAGGAAAGGGCAGAAGAACATCACACACGTGTATGAGGAGGTGAGCTCGCTTCTGACCTGCTGCTTGGTGCCTCAAGTTGCAATGCTAGGACTTGTCACACTCTGCTGCTCTGCAGGTGGCCATTCTTTTCAGGTCACACACAGATCTCCTCCAGGAGTTCACCTACTTCCTGCCCGACTCCTCCAACAACCCAGTCAACTATGTGAGGCACCCTGCATGCTGCACAATACCAGTCCTGGCATGCGCCCTGGGTGGTGCAGGCACTGAAGGTGCAGGCACTTGAGATGGCGTCAGCAGCAGACCAGTATGCTCCTGCAAACAACTGCTTGGTCCTTGCATAGAGGCAGAAGCTGTTAGCCTTCTTGGTGCTTGGCTGCTTTTGCCATGCGAGCACATCGCAGGCTGCTGCGCAGCCAAGCCGCCATTGTTGGCGATTTGCAGGCGAACCTGCCAGGGAGCATGCGGCGGCCAGAGCATATCAGGCAGCAGGGGCGGCCCAAGCCTGCGGCGCGGCAGCAGCACGAGTCTGGCCAGAGGAACATCAACAAGCGGAAGGCCACCCGGGAGGGGTACCGCGGGCGCCAGGGTGAGCCAACAGGCATGCTGTGTGCCTGTGCGTCGCGTGGCTTCCAGGGCTGGATGTCAGGTCAGACAGGGAGCCTGAACATTGAAGGCCATCTGCTTGCAGCAGTGCCAGCTGCAGGGAGCAGCTGTCAGAGTCTGTGCTCATTAGCATGCTCAGCTCTGCCTTGCAATGCGCCGACAGCCAACCTGCGTGCCCGCTTCCTCCTTCTGGATCACTGCCACCCCTCACTGCATCTGCAGCCCTGCCGGCTGCCACAATGTGTTCATCCTGTGCACAAAACCGCCAGCTGCCCCAATGACGCCTTGTGAAGTGCTCTTGTGGCCTGTGCAGCTGATGCTGACTATGGCTATGAGTCCAAGACCAACCTGTCAAAGGAGCTGACCTTCTTTGAGAAGGTGGGTTTGTCTGAATGTCAGGCAGCCTGAGTGTTTCCCTTTGGGGAAGGAACTGCGCAGTGCCGTCCTCTGCAGGCTGCGTGGAAGGCCGGCTGTCCTGCGCATCCGTGCTGCTGCCTTCCAGAGCTGCTGTGGGCTGCCTCACCCACCATGTTTCAACGGGTGTCCTGCATGATATTGTCAATGACAGAGAGCTCAGAGGCACCTCAGCTGCCTCTGCAGCACGATGCGCCGCAAGTTCTTGCCAGAATCGCTGCAAAGAGGAGCACCAGGACTAACTGCAGGGGCGCCATTAGTGCTCCGGGTTCTGTTGCCTCTGCATCCCCCTCACAAGCCTGAGGTCCGCACTGCTGTGCTTCTCCTGCTGTTCCTGGGTCTGTGGCCCATACCGCACTGGGGCCATTTCGCTGGTTCTGGAGGCTGACATGCAGATCCTGCTGTGTCCCGCTGGACAGAGGTGGCCCCATGTTGGCAGCCAGGCCCTCCACTTACTCTCACATAGACAGCAGCCTGCAGACCATCTCCGGTCCAGCTCGCACAGCTGCCGCACCCAGCCCTTCCACCTGCAGGTCAAATCTCGCATGCGCAACAGGGAGCAGTACCAGGACTTCCTGAAGTGCCTCAACATGTTCACAGAGGACATCATCACCAAGCATGAGCTGCAGAGTCTGGTGTCAGACGCCCTGAACAGGCATCCCGACCTGCAGGTGGGGGCCCGCTCCTGCAGCTGCCGCTGTCATGTCGGTACATCTGCATGCGTGGCCAGCCAGACACCATCCTGCATTTGTCTGCTGTCGGATATACACACAAACATGCACCCCAAGTCTGGAGGTGGAGGCCTCATCCTGCAGCGCTACAAGCACTGGTCTGGTCAACCCCAAAGCTGCACAGATGCATTCCAGGGCACACATCCCATGGCCTGTACCCTTTGATCTGCTCATTCAGTCCCAAGTATTCCAATTTTGACTCGGCAGGCGCACTTGGGCACTTTGTTGCAAGCAGTGCTGCCAATGCATCAGCGTGAAGGGGCATGTGCAATAGTTGCAGGCTTCACCTGTCTAGAGATAACTTCTGGCTGCTCAGTGCATGCTGCCATGCTGATGTGGGAAACTACTGATCAGGCTGGCTCCCATGCAGGTTGGTTTCAATGACTTCGTGAACAAGTGTGAGCAGATGGAGTTTGAGGACCCCGCGCTGATGGCCCAGGGCAAGATGAGCAGCCGGGACCTTAATAAGATGAGGCACCTCGCAGGAGGTGACAAGTGGGCCTCGCGTCCCATCAGCGAGCTGGAGACGTCCCAGTGGGAGGTGAGCTGCCAGACATGCTGATGCTCACACTTGCTGCTTACAGTCTTGCATGTTTGCAACTTGGTGGTGCTTTGCGGCCCCGTCAGTGAGCTGGAGATGTCTTGGTGGGAGGCGAGCTGCTGATAGTCTGCTGCTTGGCGATCTTCCAGGGCTGTTGCAATTGTGCCGCCTGCCAATCCCAACAGTGAGTTGACGAGCTCCCAAGTGGAGGTGACACCCAGCACTGCATCATGTCGCTGGTCGGCAGTGTGCAGCCGCCTGGCTGGCCAGGTCATGCTTCTTCCGAGCATGCTGGAAAGGGCATTGCTGTGCTTGCACTGCCTGACCCGTTGGGCAAGGTATAGCCTCTTGGAGAGGCACGCGCTCCGTGCGCCCATGTCTCTGGCAGATGCACCCAGCACCTGCCAACCAATATGCCGTGCTGTCAGTGCTGGACCCACCTTTGCTTGCTGCTTGCTCTTGGGTACCAGGACCTCACACTCCTGCCTGCAGCGCTGCGGCACCTCTTATGTCAAGCTGCCACAGACATATCCACGATTGCCCTGTGCAACGCGCACTCCGGACATGGATGGTGTGCTCAACAATGACTGGGTCAGCGTCACGTCTGGCAGCGAGGACTACTCCTTTAAGGTGGGCCAGCACCTCCTTGCACTCTCAGGCTGGGCTAAAGCACAGGTGTTGTTCCTGCCTTCATGCACCAACCCCTTCATGGACCCTTGACCCTCCGTTCTGCAATGCCTCACTGCAGGCAATCTTGCACTGCTCCCCTGTTGTCACTTTGCATCGGCTCTCCCACTCACTCTGAATGCTTCATGCCCTGCAGCACATGCGCAAGAACCAGTACGAAGAGGCACTGTTCCGCTGCGAGGATGACCGCTACGAGTTAGACATGGTCATCGAGTGCAATTCGAGCGCCATACGCGCCATGCAGCCCCTTGCGCAGCAGCTAATGAACCAGGGCGACGCGGAGGACCGCGCCAGCTACAGGCTGCCTGCGGGCAGCCTGAATGCGGTGCAGCTGCGTGCCGTGCAGCGCATCTATGGTGGGTGTGGACAGGGCCATGCTTGTATATGGGTGCCTGTAGAGTCCATGGCAGCGCAAACTTCCCTGGCTGTCACCCTCAGTGCCGTGAAGCCTGGGCACAGCAGTGCAAGAAAGGTAAGGGCAACTGTTGGGGTTGCTTCTTGTAGGGCAGCTGCACGCCATGCAACGCATCTTGGGAGGCTGCTTTGCAATGTGCTGCGGGCTGCCCTGTGCTGCATCCAGAGGGAACCAAGTCATGGCCAAACAGTAGGAGCAGTCATTGCAGGCCTTCAGCTGGCGGCTTGATTGCTGTGCAGCTGCGCAGTGTGCCTAAACCTGCTTCTGTGGTGGGCGCTGTTGTGGTGGGTCATGCTCTGTGCTGGTAAAGGCAAGCAGCTTTGGGTCTGCAGGCAGGACCTACCAGCAAAGCACTTCCTGTCGGCAGCCAGCAGGACGCCTACTTGCCTCCAGCTGTGGTAGCTGAACCCAGTGGTGCGCCTACATATGGCAGCCTCATCAGAACTGAGGCCGCCTGCCTGCAGGGGAGAAAGGCGCCCAGATGGTCAAGCTGCTTCAGCAGAACCCGGGGGTGGCTGTCCCAGTCATCCTCAGCCGCCTGCAGCAGAAGGACGGGGAGTGGCGCCGCATCAAGGATGACATGGCGCCCCTCTGGGGCAAGG
This sequence comes from Asterochloris erici, assembly GCA_019693375.1. NCBI lineage: Eukaryota > Viridiplantae > Chlorophyta > Trebouxiophyceae > Trebouxiales > Trebouxiaceae > Asterochloris > Asterochloris erici. Next base: position 536,365 of record JAAMXJ010000131.1, on the reverse strand, counting down.
TGAGCGGCAGTGCGTGGTGAGATGGCAGGGTACCTGCCATCATGCATGCTGCAGTGCCTGTCTGGGTTCATCACATCCAATTGATGCCTGCTACAGCACTGGAGGTGTTACCGCCAGACAGGCACTGCCAGAGACTGCTGCTCAGCAGGCTCCCTGGTACCCAGACCACTGCTTCTGGATCGCCGCACCCCTGCATAGTGGTGTCTGCGGTATATCAAGCCAGCGTACAGTACACATCGGCCAGACCTTAGGAGGTGGCCCCTCCTGATGCACTGCAGGTGGTTGAAGGCCCCCTGTGCTTGATGATCCATGCGCTCCCTGCTCCGTCTCTTGCGTGCGTACACATCTGAGCCCTGCCCATTGTGCCCCTGCAGGTATACGAGGCCAATTACCACAAGTCCCTGGACCACCGCTCCTTCTATTTCAAGCAGACAGACAAGAAGATGCTGGGCGTGAAGGCCATGTTGGGCGAGGTGCGTGAGAAGCACGACCAGCGGCGGGCACGCGACGAGGACATTGCCCCAGTCCTGGGCACCAACCTGCGCCTAGCGGCGGACCTCATGTTTGATTACCGCGACAGGTGAGGCGGGAGCCGTGTGCAAGTTTCATTGCTCCACAGGTGCCACTGCAGAGCACAGGGCAGGCTGTGGGTGTACTTCAAAGATTCAAGATGGGTGTGAGCAAGTGGGATGATTGCAATAAATTCCTGGCCTTATGCTTGACCATGCATCTGGTGAGGCAATGGGCTGCTGCCACAGGCTTGTGGGAAGCTGAGGGTGCGCCCCTTCTTCTTGGCAGCAGTCTGGTGCGCAAGGGAAGGGAACTGCGCCTTGTTCTAGCACCAATCTGCACCTGGTGGCAGGACCCTGCAATTGTGGACTTGGCAGCTGGGGTTGCTGGTCTGCTGCATCTGCCAAGCCTTACTTGCTGTGGCACTGGCCCTGCAAAGCATGTTTCACCAGGACACATGTGGCCCTCAACTGTGGCTCAGCAAGAAACGCTGCTTGCAGGATTGTCCATGACGATGTGTACAAGGTGCTCAAATATGCCATCACCAACATCATGAGCGCGGAGCACGCTCCCCGCGCGCTGGACTGGTACCGTGGCCTCATTGAGCGCTTCTTTGCGCTGCCCTCCCGCACAGAGGCACAGGAGGCGGCAGTTGTCACCAAGGCGGAGAACCATGCCAAGGTATGCACTGTGGTACAATGGTGCCTGTGACTTCAGCATGCTTGCTGGGGCAAACAGTGTCCGCAAGACAGAGAGATGTGTCCAGGCAGAAGGTCAGCAGACTCGTCTCAGCTGGGCAGCCTGCCTGCAAGATCAATCATCTTGCTGACATGCGTGATCTGGTTGCTTTTTCTGCTGTTTCAAGCAGCTGGCAGACCACCTCTGCTGGCGTTGATTGCTTGGAATCGTGCGGCTGCACCACCTTCTTATGCAGGCAGGAGTCTTGCAGCGAAAGCCGCGCCAGTCTCGTCTTGGAGACTGTTTCAGCTTTCAGCTTGAAGGGCCCAGCACAAGACTCCCACTCAGCTCACAGCCTGAAATGCTCTTGCCGCTGCCCCTGCAGGAGCGCCCGCAGCATCGCGCCCTTGGCCGCCTGGTGGGGGACGTCAACGACAGCGGGGAGCCCAGTGCAATGGACGAGGGCGAACTGCCTGTGGATGCCAATGGGGAGGTGGTGTCGGGCGACCCTGTGGACCCACACGACTCACGAGTAACCAGCCAGCGGCCAGCTGGGCGTTCACTTGTGAGTCTGTACAGAAAGGGAGGTTGACTTGCACTGCTTGCTGTGCTCCAATCCTGGCCTGAGGGGGCAAGCGTGGCGCATGTGGCGGTAGACTGAGAGCTGTGATGGCTAGCTCTTTGTAGACTGCCACACTCTTCCTCTTTGATGGAGCTGCATTGGCAGGAAGCTGGCGGCCAGCAGGCAGCGCCAGTGTAGTTGCTGGCAGGTCCCCTTCACCCCAGCCACGCTTGTCAGTCAGGCAATGCCACGAGGTCATCCTGCAGTCTTCCTTTCACAGGGCAACATGCCTGTTTGTGAGCAGTGCACGTCACAGCTGTGGCCGGCCTGCACGGTAGAGTGGTTGGACAGCACGAGCAGCCATCTTGCTGAGGGGCCTACCTGCAGCCTTGAAGCCCCATTTCAGGTCATAGACGAGGCCGCCACACTCACAGGGCGAAAATGACCTGAATCTTACCTGCAGGCTTACATCAAGCAAGAGCCCCATATGAAGCAGGAGGTCAAGCCTGAGGTCAAGAATGAGGTCAAGCATGAGGTCAAGTCTGAGGACGCCGACACAGACATGGCAGACTCAGAGGATGATGATGGCACCCCCATGGTAGGCAGCTGCTCTTATTCAATACTGTGGGTCAAGGCCCTCTTTGCATCAATGCTTCACGCTCGATCACAGTTAGAAGCCCCCTTTCTGGACGCAGCGCTGGCATTGGTACCCCATCATTCTTGTCTTCAGTGCAGACGTTTGCATGTGCACTGCCTGCATGCATGCTGAGGTGGCAGCTTGGGCCGCCACCTGGGCAGTGTCCTGAGCAGCTCGCCCATTGACACCATCACAGTCACCTGCAATTGGCTGGATACTGACAATGTCATGTGCCCGCGCTGCAGCCGGGCACCACAGAGGTGTCAGAGGTGGACTCTGAGGAGGACCCTGGGCGCAACTACATGCGCTGCAAGCCCATGGCCTCGCTGTTCCTGGCTGCGGCTGCTGCTCGGGAGGTTGAGCAGGGAGCAGAGGGAGGCGCTGCTGAGGTGAGTCTGCCTGTTGAGTCATTACCAGCTCTTGTAATCTGGAGTTGCTGCCCGTCCTGGAGCTCAGGCTGCCAGCAGTGAGGGAGCAGAGCGCGGCTCTAAAAAGGCTGATGAGCTTCCAGTAAGCTCATGCAGGGCTTCTGCCTGTCATGGAGCACAGTGGGAAGCAGCTCTCGGGGGGTCCTGCTGGAGTCTTAGTGCCAGGGCTGGTGCACTGTTGACTCATATCTCTCCTGTAGACGATGCCAGCCCTGAGACTGTTTGATCCACTGGTGTGAGCAGCATTCGTGCAGTTTTGCATGAGCCCCGCGCAAGCCTGCCAGTGCTATCACGCATGCAGTTGCGCCCTCTGTAAACAAGAAGCAAGCAGCTTGGTGATGGACCCCGACCAGACTCTGCAGTGACACGGTGCCAGCCTCACTGCCTGTCACCACCTGCAGGGCGTGGCTGGGAGCGCCTCCCAGAAGGGGCGGGTGTGCTATGGCAACGAGTCGTTCTACCTGCTGTTTCGGCTCCATGCCTACCTCTATGACAGGTGGGGGTACCATCATCAGCACCGCTTTAAAGCTCCGCCTGCTTGGGGAGTCCATACAGGCGCCCTGCATTGTCCCCTGCTGGCGGGCTGTTTGCCTGCTCTTGCATGCAACACAGCATGACAGGGAAGGCATGCCAGTCAGCAGGGGCTGCTGCAGGTCCACCTTGGTCCCAGACTTGCCAGCAAAGGGCACTCTTGTAGCTACCATTGCACCAGCATGCTCAATGCATCACATCCTAACTGCAGTCTCACATCACGAGCACAAAGTGCATGCAGGCTGCAGCAGGTGCGCACATGCAGCCAGCAGATGTCGTGGGCGGCTTTCTTCAGACTGAGCCGCCACACACTCTGCATAGAGCCCTCACTTGCAGGTCTGGAAACGGCCCTCCCACTCCCCGCTGGCTGTGCAGGCTGCGGCAGGCGCACAAGTGCAGCCAGCAGATGTCGCGGGCGGGCTTCCGGCCCTCGGAGCCTGAGCCAGCACATGGGGAGGTGACCCGCGACGATGATGACAAGGCAAAGAAGCTGCACCAGGAGTTCATGCAGATGGTGCTGAAGCTGATCGATGGGCGCCTGGACAGCAGCCAGTATGAGGACAGCTGCAGGGCCCTGCTGGGTGAGCTGGGGCTTCCCTGCTGAACCCTCATGTTGCTGTTGCCCTCCGAACATGATCGTGACTCATTGTGCTTGGTGAGCTGAAAGCGGGGACGGGGCTGGTTCTGGGGTGGCAGGCACTGCTGACGTCAGCCGCGAATCATGGGGGCCTGGAAGTCTGCTTCCCTGAGCAGCAATTCCAGGGCGCTCTCCAGCTGGGCAGGCTGGCTAGAGCCTTTCAGATGTATTGTCAATGGTTGCTGCATGTTTCTCTAGCCTTGCTCTGAACCTGGCAGCATCTTGCACAGACCAACCCAAGGTGTGTCTTGGCAACACGAGTCCACAAGAGGCCCAAGCTGCCTGCTGCAGGCACATCAGTGGCTGGCAACATGGCTGCCATACTAGGCTTGTTTCTGCCTGCAGGCACCAACAGCTACATGCTGTTCACACTGGACAAGTTGATCGCCAAGTTTGTCAAGCAGCTGCAGACGCTGATGGCGGACGACCTGTGCTCCAAGCTGTATGACCTGTTCCGCTACGAGGCCTCAAGGTCAGCAGTGTTCAGATGTCATGCAAAGCCTATCATGCATGCTGCCAACCAAATGGCACTCTCCATGCAAACGAGCCCTGCTGTTCCTGCCAAGCATTGTCAACATCTAGCATATGGAACAAAATCGGTGGTCCCAGCAGGTGCCTGCTTGCAGTCTGGGCTGAGTGGCACCACTCAGCCCTCAGCAGCCCCTGTCTTGTTCTGTGTGGGCCTTCACATGGGGCTGCGTGCACACTTGGCTGCCCCTCTGCCGCAGCTCCCGTCGGTCCCAGCTCAGCCAGCCCTGCCATGTGGTGCGTGCAGGGGCAGCCCCTACTCAGATGCCATCTACATCGCCAATGCGCACGTGCTGCTGCACGACGACACCTGCTACCGGCTGGAGAGCTTGCCTGGGGGAGACGTCAGCGTGCAGCTGCTGGATCCCAACAAGACGGAGGTCTCCCCATGTGAGCGTACCTCTGGCTGTGGCAGCGATGCACACTGGTGTGGCTGGCTGTTGCAGGCAGCTGAGGCACTGCTGCAGTGAAGTGAGACATGCAACTGTTGGTTTCCGGTGAGATGGACTTCCTCTGGGAGTGAGAGCTGGGACACTGGGGCAGAGTGCTTCAAGGCCGCGTGTGTGCTGGGAGCTATCACGAAGAGCAAGACTATGTTCTTGCATGTAAGAGTTGTGGGCACCTTGCCCTGGCAGTGGAGGTGAGGTCTCCCAGGTCAGTGCGCCAGCAACATGCATGGCTGTGGCAGTGCTGCCAATGCCAGTGTGGATGGCTGGTGCAGCTGGATTGTTCCTGCAGTGGGCGTGCAGCTGCTCCTTGACAAGACAAAGGGCCTCACTTTGAACACTTTCAAACGAGGGCTTCTTTCACAGGAGAGGTCCCAAAAAGTTTGCATGACCAGCGCTGCTGCTTGCGCAGTCATCAGATGTCCATCACCCTGGATGTGTGCTGGCAGCCTTCTGGTAGCCACTGCATGAGGGAGACGGTGCTGCAAAAGAGCAGCTCCCTTCAACAGACTGGTTGCTGGGAGCTGCAGATTGCCCATGAGCTGGCTGGCATTCATTCTTATTGCAGGGAAGCCATGGGTCCGTTGCGTCCTGGGGACCTCATGGTGCGCAGCTGTATGGGCACAGCTTGCCTCCAGTGTGCAGGTCAGCTAAGACTTGTGTCGCCATTCTGCAGCCATCATTCCCCCAGCGTTCCACAAGTACCTCAGAGAGTTCACGGGCACTGTACCAGAGGTGGCTAAGATGACCAGTGAGGATGGTCAGGTGAGCCGTGTGAGTTGAGCCCCTGCCTGGGCCAAGTTCCAGCACAAACCAGAGATGTGGCCAACAGGACCAACATGGGTGGGCAGGTGAGGGTGTCTTACTTCGAGGAGATCTGCAAATCCTCTCAGAGAAGCAGTGGTGTACCTGAAACAACAGGCTCCATGCTAGGCATCTCTGTGGGGAGGCAAAGGGCAGGTGACCTTGATAGCCTCCAGGCTAGAACCTCCTGGTCGGTGCCGAGACCTGCGCTACATGTCTTGGCAGTTGTGTCAGGGCATCTGCATGTGACAGGCAGAGCTTATGAGAGTTGTGACTTCCCGCCACTTCTCTGCCTGCCACCACTCAGGCGTGCTGCTGCCAGCTGCAATGGTGGTCTTGCAGCAGGCCTCGGCCTTGCCCCGTCTGCTGCATGAAAGCTGCTGGTGAGCTTTCTGAGAGCTTGGGGGGCCTCAAGACTGTGATGCACAGTCTGGACATCCAAGCCCACATGGCTCATAGCATGGATTCAGTCCTCCAACGCCTGCTCTGCCTGCTGCAGCCGCGGCGGCCCTTCCTGACCCGCAACCTGCCAGTGCGGGACCTGGCAGCACTGGACCAGCACACCATGCAGGCCCTGCAGCACACGTCCACTGTGAACTGCCTGGAGTGCAAGGTTGCCCCCAGCAGCTCCAAGGTGGGCTTCACGATGCCCAGTTGATAGGTTGTCTTCCTCCCCTAAGGTATCCTCTGCTTGTTGAAGGAGTTGCTGGTAGAAGGACACTTGGCTTGCTTGACTAACCTGCAACCCCCACAGCTGTGTTTCAGGCCCTGTTCTCCTGTCCCTGCATGACATGCTTTCGCTGCGCAGATTTTGGGGAAATGGCTTGCTGCTTCCTTCTAGGCTGGCTTCCCACCAGGTGGCTGCTCGCCCGCCTTTCATGCCTGCTTGCTGCTTTCCGATTGGCACATGCCTCAGCAGCATGGACTAGTCTGCCACTGATACCTGTACCTTTCTCCAGGACCTCAAGATCCAGCCATGCAGGCAGATTTCGTGGTAATCTGCAGCACCGATTTCAACACCTGGTGCTGATTTCAGGAAAATGACATGAGCTCCTTCCACCACATTCTGCATTGCAGGTGTCCTATGTGCTAGACACTGCCGACGCATTCAAGCGCTTCAGGCAGGTGCCGCCCAAGGACCTGACACAGGCTAAGCAGCGCCGCTCTGCAGCCTTCCGTGACTGGCTGGCGGGCTCGTACGAGGCCGTCCAGGCCCCTATGGCTCCCAGGCCTACCATGAATGCCCTGGAGGCTGTCGCTGCTGTCATGTAGGCTGCCCCAGTACAGGCAATGCTTTGTGTTCATCATCATGCTTGAGCAGTCAGATGAACACTGCTCAGACTGGTGGTCACAAGGCTTGAACTCTGCAGTCTCAGGCCCACTTTTGATTCGCGTGCCTCAGCCAGTCCCCCAAAGAGACAATCAGTGTTTGCAACGTTTGATTCAATTGTAAAACCTTGGGATCTGTTCCAGGAGGGCTTTGTTCTTTGATGGTCAACCAGCATGGGAAGCAGCTGCGCAGGGGTTCCATGGATGGGAGGCAGGGCAATGATACAGGGTCAGTCACAACTGGGATGGGCTGGCATGCCTGCTTCGAGTCCTGCGCGTCGTTTCTATGCCTGGGGTGATGGCCTCACTCTGCTCTGACTCAGCTGCACAGCAAGACATGTGTGCCACTGGGAACAAGGTTGGAGGTACAGGTACACAGGGACCATGTGTAGTCAGAATTGATCTGTGGTCACATTGGACTCCCAAGCTGGTGGGGAGCCCCATGACCCTGGGAGCACCGTGTTCAGGCTATGCATCATCTCTGCGGATAGGCTGCCGAAGTCAACCTGTCAGGTGTCCCACCAGCTGAGGCGTCCCAGGGGTCATCTGCTCGCTGCCTGTCGGCCAGCATGCGTTCCTCCATGTCGCTGTCATCCCCACCCATCCTGCAGCAGCCAAGCCAGGCATCTAACGTTGCAGCTGAGGTGAGCAAGCACTGCCGGACAGGCTACAAAGCTGATGGCGTTCTCTTGGCTGACAGTACCAGTATGCACCATGCCAGCTGCCTCAAAAAGCAGGATGTGGGAGCCCACAGCCCAGCACAGAGCACACCAAAGCAGGGTTGGTGTGACACCCCCCTGGGCACACCAGCTGCATGAAGCTGCAGATCGTGGCCTCTGCCCCCTGTCCGTGAACACAACACAGCACACAGGCCCACCTTGAGGCAGCCCAGGCAAACACCGGTTTAAGAGCCAGACTCAGTGCCACAATGATGACGGGCATGGCCACAAGCCAGCCGAGGATGGCATGCCCCAGCGCTGCCAAGCCCTTCCCTGAAAAGATGTCCTGCAGGCACCCAGTCGCTGTTTACAGCTGTGTGGACATCTGCAGCGACTGGTCACTGGGGCAGCACGAGCGGCGGTGGGCAGGGGCCCTCAGGAGTCATTCAGCTCCCAGCCGCCTGGTGTGCTAGACGAGTCCGGGCGTTAGGGTACGGCCAGGCCGCAGTGGGCGCCCATGGGATGGCTTCACAAGTAGGCCAGCACGGAAGCAGCATGCACAGAGGCAGCACAGCCTGCGTTGCACAGCCTGCGATGAGGTGGTGCTGCAGCCAGGCCCAGCCCGCAGGCCCAGCCTGAGGTGAAGCTGCCGCGGCCCAATCAGTTTCCAGAACCATCAAGTAACATGCCTTCAAGGTGATGTGATCAGCTCCCAGCTTCTCAGCTCCCAGCAGCAGCTCCCCCAGTCTCATGAACGGGATGATGCAGATGATCTGCAAAGGCACAACGGCAGCGCTTGGGAGCCTGCTCGGTCTGGCCCGGCTCACAGCAGGACAGGACCAGGGGTTACAAGGAGATTCCACAGTCGCAACCCCACCAAGCCGAAATGCAGACTGGCTGCGGACCACTTCTGTCACAGCACCAGACCCCAGCAAGGCTACAAAGGCTCCCAAGTATGCTGCCTGGTTCTCACTTCTATGGGCACACTGCACAAGTTGGCAAAGAGGGTCATGCCAGCATGCAGCGGCCATCCGCAGGTCTTGACAGCCCAGATGGCTCCCAGCGCTAGCAGTGTGCTGATGCCTGCATGCCAGCAGTTATTGAGCACTGCAGCTCCTCTTGAGACGCATAGCAAGCTAGTGGCAGCTCACCTGGGATGGGGCTCAGCCCAAGAGTGAAGCCCACTGCACTGCTGCGGGCCAGCAGTCCTGGCTCTTGTGAGCTCTCTAATATATAGCTTTTGAACTCTTTGCCCTTGTCACTGAACCAATGTTTTACACGTTGCCAAAGGCTCCCACTCATGATATTCTGGAAGCCAGAGGACTGTTGTATTATTATTTCCTACTTTCTTTCTCAGAACGGCAGCCGTGTGCCGCTAACGCTCCTTCTTGCTCAATCTCTAGTCCTTGCTGCTGGCAAAAGCCTTGTGCAATAAATCAGGTCAGTAACCGCCACCAGTGCGTGTCTGCCTGTGCTTGATGTTGATCTCCCTGTTGCACTATCGAGCTGCAGGTTGCCAGAGGAATACACCTGAAATCCGCAGACACACGTCTGACACAAGGCCGCACTCAGAACACTCTGCTAGGGTGTGCTGCAGGCACAGCTCAGACATGCGGACCATTCGGTATCACATCAGCACTAACCCTGCAGCAGACCCTGCACCCGGGGATTGCATGGTGCTGGAAGCCAGTCCCTTTGCCGTCAGCACAGCCGGAGGGCTGCAGCAACTGATCGAGGAGCGCAGCCACCAAGACTTGTGCGCAGGGCCTCTCAGCATCCGGGTGGAGCACAACGGCAGGCACACATGGAAACAGCTCCACGCGCAGCAGCAGGTCCCCCAGGGGCCTGTGGTGGTGAAGGCAGTCAAGCACTCCAGCAGTCCTCAGAGTAAGTCCTTCTGTGCCCCATGTCGTGGTGCAAGGTTCCAGCAACCTTGCTGCAGCAGACGCACACAGCCGCCGTGACTGCGGGAGGAAGCCCCCCCGCATACTGCTTGAGCAGGGGCTGTCTTGATGCTGGCAGCCAGGTGGCGGCTGATGTGGCCACATCCTGAGAGCTGTGCCTCTGACAACCACTGTGACGCATATGCTGAGCAATTTGGTCTGTCTTTGGACTGTGTCACTGCTCATGACTTGGAGCATCTCAGCTGCTTTCTTACTGGCATCCCGCCATGTACCGCAGCACAACCGGGCTGCTATGCAGCTCTATGCATTCTTGAGGGCTCTGATGACCACCCTTCCCAGCAGCTCACTGCTCCAGTCACTGCTCGACTTGGCCTCCACACGTCCGTAGCCTTGCAGGTCCCAATATGGCGCGCATTTTTGCGGACTCTGACGGCCCCTGCAAGGGTGACTCCTGCCTGCTGGAGGAGGACCTGCAGCGCAGCCCCACCCCAGGCGTGATGAGGCATGTGCCCATGAGCACCAAGACTTCGGCGGTGAGGCACCTGCAGCAGCCCTGCGCACTCTCTGCAGCTGCCTGGAGCTTGCTGCGTGCGTCCACATGCTGCTCAGCCTGCACCAGCACCGCTGGGGCAGCGTACGCACATGCTGCAGCTCCTACAGCATGTTGTAGTGCTGCATGTGCTGCTCAGCATGCACAAGCCACAACCTGGCAGGCTGGGCATGTCTCCGACCCTTGGGGCCCTTATGATGGCAGGGATTCAGCATGGGCAGAGGCCACCATCTGGCAGCCTGCGCCTGCTTTGAAGGTCTTGGTAGTTGCCCTGGTGCTCCTCGGCACATTCAGCACAGGGCAGCTGTGTCGGCTGCCCCCAACATGTGCTGCATCGGCTGCGCCTGGTGACACATTGTTCTGGCGTGTGTTGCAGACAGGGCGCCAAGACAGTGAGCTGCCACAGGGTTGTGCCCAGGTGGCCCGCGAGCTCGGCAAGATTTCTTCAACCCTGAGCTGAATATCCCTGCCCTCCAGCTTTGAAAACTAATTTGGCCTGCGCTGCTACCTCCCTCTGGCCCTTGCATCATTGAATTCTTGGAGCATGTGCCCCTTGACAGGGACTGCACCCTTGCAGGCACACAGCTGTGGCCTTCTGATGGCCTGTGCCCATAAACTGTCCACATGCTCATGCATGCCCATTCACTACCTAGCAATTTCGTTTGCATGTTCCTTCTGCATCATTTCATGTATGCATGAAAGAATGTGAGTCGCTTGCTGTTTCAGCAAGTATGCACCAGCATTCTGTGTCAGCAACATATTCAGAGGCGAAACAGCTTGTAACTCATGAGACAAGCACTGTACGCTGGCAGAGAGTGGAAGTGATGCGAGGAAACAGCAGGACATAGCAAGCCTAGCCTGAGCGTAAAAGACATGAGGGAAGCCAAAACTCCCGGCAAGCCCCATGATGCACAAGGGATAATGAAAGGGTGTGTGAACAGACCGTCCAGAGCTGTAACGGACCAGACTGTGTCCTGTCAAATTTCTTGGGACAGGAAGATGAAGCTACCAGCCACAGCTGCTCATTTCCTGTTGAACACTCCAAGATGTTTGGTCAGCTGCCTGACGGCTCAGGATTATCACCTGCAGAGGGGCTGCAGTGGTGATGCTGCCTTCATCAGCGGCAGGTCTTTGAAATGTTGTTCTGGCGCGAAGCCTGGCCCTCATGTGACTAGCTGGGTCATCTGAAGACTACTGCTGCCTGCCAGCTCTCGACGGCCTACTCAGCTGACACAGACCTGACAGGGTGCTGTGCAGCATGCTTCAGCCTCTGACACAATGGCGCGTTGAAAGCCTTTGGGATCTTGGTGTCCAGCAGGTGAATGTGCTGGTGCTTCCGCAGGAGGGCGACCATCCTCCGCAGTCCACAGGCCGGCTCATGTTGCCCTGCAGTTGCCCAAGTACGGCCCGATGGCGAGCACAAGAACACAGGTGCGCTGCTGCTATCAGCTATGGTGCAGCTGGGTTCTGGCAGCAGTCAGGCGCATGGCAAGCATATGATGATGATTACATTTAGAGTCCGTTGCCTCAATGAACGGGCTTAGGACTATGACTAGGCTTTGCTTCATATCAGTGTGCCTGGCCTCCAGCACATCATAAGTTAGCTTCAGGTTAGTTTTGAGCATCAGGTTCTAGCAGTCAGCTCGGTGCTGTATTGTATTGGCCCATGTGAGCAAGTCCTTAGGTGTCTGGTCGATATCTGAGTCAACTCTGGTTGGAAGAAGTTTATCTGATGGTACTAGCGGCCTTCTTGAGCACATGTTCGCATTTGACATGCTCCCCAACTTTTGACCCCTGGGTGTGGGGTGCAGCAACCAGGAATCGAACCTGGGTCCCCAGATTTGCAGTCTGGTGCTTTACCACTAAGCTATTGCGGCATATGCTGAATCGGTGAAGGAGTCAAAGTCAAACATGTCCTTCCCGCTAAGAGTGATTTCACAAGCAGCATTCCTTCTGAGATAGCAGCATCAGCGAGTTAATCAGTTACAGATAGATAGACGCAGGCCCTCTCCCAAAACACGCATCTGGGCATGACCATCTGCGCTTGGCTTGATTTGTCACTGTGACAATGGATCCAAACTCCTCAGAGGCTCTGGATCGGCTGGACTGGCTGCGATTCTGCACCAGCATCAAGGACAAGTTTGCAGCATTCCTCGGCGAGTATGTGCTGGAGCAGGTGAGGGGCGCCCCAGACCAAGGGGTTGCAGCATGACTTCATTGTGTCACAAGCTCACGTGTGTCGTCTCTGCAAGGCATACTGACCTCATGTGCCATGGTCTAGAACGACTGCCACAGTCACTGGTGACTGTCATGACTGCTGTGCTGCTGCAGGGAGCTGCACCCAGCGGGACGGACCAGCCACAGACCTTGGACAGAATGCCTGTGTACATTGACAGGCTGCACCTCATGAAGGAGGAGGGTAGTACCACGCTGCTTGTGGACTTTGAGCACCTGAACGATTATGATGGGGAGCTGGCAGAGGTGCGCGGCCTCCCTGCGCATGGCTGGCAGGTTGCTGCCTGTGGTTCCGGCAGATAGAGGTGCAGCCCAGCAGTGCCTGGATCAAAAGCAATGGCGTCAATGTTGAGTGACTCGCAGCTAGGATTGGTGCTCAGCCTGGCGGGATTGCACAGGCAGCACTGCGGAGTCCCACAGACTCAGATGCAATCTGATACCATGCTGGCAGAGGTGAGCTGCCAGCGTAGACAGCCCAGCATCAGCTTCAAGTGGCTGCGCTAGGCAGAAGTTGAGACCTGTACAGGCACATGCTTCACTGAGCCACGTCAGCAGCAGTCCCTGATGCAGCGAAGCGTAGATGAATCTGTAGGAGGCTGCCTTCATGATCCATGCTGTGGCTGTCTGTACTTGTGCCAGGCATGCACTGCCTGACTGCAATGCGCAGGCAGCTGCTGAGTGCCAAGAGGGCCAACTGCAGTCAGACATGGGCTGCACATGTGCTCTATGCTGTGGCCCTTTGCACCCTTTCTACCTTCACATGCCTCAGCCCTTCACTGGGCCCCAAGCCAGCATTGGCCACCGCCAGGTGAGGAACACTGGTTGCTGACATTGGTCTGTGGCTGGTTTCATGCTGGCTGTGGTGCTCTGCACAATGTCAGTAAGCACGACCAGGCTCGCTTCACATGCAACCAGCGAGTGCCTGGACCACCCTCAAGGCAAACCTGCTGAGGGCTCCATCGATTCCCCTGCAGGAGCTACCTGCTGCCCAGCAGCCGCAGCTGGAGCATGTTACTGACCCCTTTGACACACCCAAACCCTAGCACCTGCTGACCTCTGTACTTACGGTGAACAAGCCACCAGTCTGACCTGCAGGTGATTGCTGACCAGCACCACCGCCTGGAGCCCTACCTAAAGAAGGTGGTCCAGAACATGGTGCGTGAGCACATGGCGGCCTACAGCGAGACATTGGAAGGGGAGGAGAAGGAGTTCTGGCTGGCCTTCTCCAACATGCCCACCATTGAGAAGCTGAGAGACCTCAAGACGGGCAAGATTGGGAAGCTGACAGCCTTTTCAGGTACGAGCAAGCTCTGAAAGTGGCGATATGGGTTGAACCTGCTGATTTATTGGTGTTGTCCAGCGTGCCCTAAATGCCAAAGCTGAGAAACCTCAAGACAGGACAGCAATGATGAGCTGATCATCTTCAGGAAAGGTCAGTGGAGGCCTTGGGGGCTAGGCATATTGAACTGCTGGGAGTTGCATGCTCCCAACATGCTCACTGCTGAGAAGCTGAGGGACCTCATGAGGGCAGTAGGCAGTCCCTGCATTTGACTGGCTCTCTGGCCGCAGGGCCAGTGTCTCAGACTATGGGGGGTTTGAACGCTGGGGAACACACTGCGTAGGACATGCTGCAGATTAACGTGATGTTCTGGGCGGTCAACCAGTGTGCGCATTCACCAACATCTCACAAGCAGGCATCTGAGACCTTGCGAGAGCACTGCCAGGACATCAGCAAAGGAGTTTGTTATCCGATCTGAGACATCCAGGCCTGCCCTGGGGTTCTGACGTGAATCATAAACCATCAGCAGCAGCTAGTGTCTGCCTGCCTGCAGGGACGGTGACCCGGACCAGCTCCGTAGGCCCAGAGTTGTTCTTTGGCACCTTCAGATGCCTCAAGTGCCAGACGCTGTGCACCAACGTGGAGCAGCAATTCAGATACACACACCCCCTGATCTGCCCCAACACCACCTGCGGAGAGAAGTGAGTCCAAGCCAGTGTGCCAGTGCATGAGGCAAGACAGTGTGCACTATACGCTCCAGGGGGGCTTGAAGTTTTCCTCATGGCAGTGGGATTTTTTGACAACTTTGATGGTCATCTCCCCAGTTGAGGGGCTTACAATGCTCTTGTAACAATGCAAAGCAGACGAGATAGAGGCTGCTGGCATTGCAAAGCATGGTGTGCCTGCAGGAGCGCATTTATGCTGGTGCCCGACCAGAGCGTGTTTGTGGACTGGCAAAAGGTCAAAGTGCAAGAAGACTCTGCACAGGTGAGGTGGCATATTCTGGAGCAGTCCCTGGGCAAGCAACGTTCACACAGCAGATCATAGCATCCCCACAACAAGTTTGCAGCACACAACAAATCTGCAGCACACAACCAAAGCAGACTGTTTGGGCTGCCATCCGCTCCTCCTCTGGCCCTGCAATATGCAGGATTGCTTGACAGAGCACGGAAAGCTGCCGTTGTTGCTTGTGTGCCAGCTTGTCAGGCAGCCACCTGCATCCTGCCAGTGCTATGGGCCAGGCAAACACACAAAGCATCAGGAGGACTTGGCCAGTGCTGCAGGTGCCCACTGGCAAGGAAGGGGAGCAACAGAGTGGGACTCCCCTCAACACGCCACTGCCTCCGCAGCTCCTGGCAGCGCCTTCGTTGCTGCACGGCCCTGCTGGCAGTCTGCCCTGCGTCATGGCCTGCGTGGGGTACTTGTCATGCGGCTGCAGGTCTCGGCTGGCGCCTGCTCTGCATCACAACAAGCCCTTTGATCCAAGCTTAAGCAGGACCACCCGGCACGCGGCTGCAGGTCCCTGCTGGCAGTTTACCCCGCACCATGGAGGTGGTGCTGAGGCATGAGGCGGTGGAGACCGCCAGGGCAGGCGACAAGATGGCCTTTGTAGGAAACCTAATTGTGGTCCCAGATGTGGCTGCCATCAGCGCACCTGGGGAGAGGGTGGAGGCCAGGGCAGGTGCGGTTTGCGAAGCCATTTTGTGGTTGGGGCTTCGGAATTGGTGTTTGCCATCCTGCTGGCTGTCTGTGCAGCCGACGGGTTGCCAGGCCACTGCCGCAGCTCCTTGTGCCACAGGCGCACAGCTGAGGCCATGGGTTGGCGCCTTCTGAAGCTTTCTGTGCCTGATGCCAGCATGTGCGCGGGGACGCAAATCACATGTAGGATCACGCAATGATGATTAGACTCACAGCCAGCCAGGGCTACTGCCTGCGGGAGGCCTGACTTGCTGCCAGGCTATTGGCACGCTGAGTGGCATCCCCTCCCAGCAGAGGACTGAGGCTGAAACCTTGGGTGTGCAGGTGGGCAGCGCAATGGCAACATTGGCGAGGGTGTAACAGGCCTGAAGGCGCTGGGGTGCAGGGACCTGACATACAAGCTGGCCTTCTTGGCTTGCCACACTCAGGTGGGCTTGCCATTGGTTTGTGGTTCAAGGTACCTCCTTGCTACAGGGCCAACACACCGCTCAGAGCAGGCCTCAATGCTGACATGAAGCACAGCAAACCTGCTCATGATGTTGAGCACAGCAGCCCAACGGGGTGGCTTGCTTGATATCCACTGAGCAGCTGGCCTGTCTGCTGTGCTGCACCCGCTCCTGGTCGCTGCTTTGCGCCATGGTATTTAGGCAAAACTCCACAGCTGCAATGAGCACTGGTGTATTTTCCGGAGCGTGCTGCCTACTGCGTGTAGGCTGTGTATGCAGGCGATGGGCACAAATCGTGGCGAAGGGACCAACATCAGAGCTGACGATGACGCCACCCCAGAGGTGAGTGCAGACCTAGTTCTCAACGGCAGTCTCTCACTGACAGCCACAAAGTGCGGCAATGTAGCAAGTCAAGAAATGCGTAGGAATTCTGTGCTGAACCAGCGGCTGTTTACAAGGTAGACAATGCAATCTTCTCCCACGACTTCCTTGCTATGACACTACAGTGCAACATCCCAGGCCATCCTGGGCCTGCAGGGCATGTCTCACACCATACCTGATGGGCAGCCACCATGCGGGGCGGGTGGGGAAATGCCGAGGTAGTAATTGTGTCTGGCCTGCAGGGGTGTGTACATCCTATGTCTAGCGGGCAGCCAGCATGCGGCCTGGAAACTTGCCAGACAGGTCAACCTATCTGGCCTGCAGGAGGTGCTGGAGACCATGACTGATGAGCAGCAGGACGAACTGGACTTGATGCAGCGCAACCCCCGCATCTACCAGGACCTGGCCCGCAGCATTGCGCCGCAAGTGAGGGAGCTGCAGGCATTGGCGCTGATGCCCTAGCATGGAGGACATTGACATGACAGCACCAGGCTAGCAGCATTCCCCCACAGTGGTGGAATGTGTGCATGATAGCTGGTGCATGGTGTGCGCCCATCTTGGTACAGCAGAATGCGGCCCGCAGGAGTGCGCCACCGTGAAAGTGTTGCAACGTGGCACGCTTTAAAGCATTCCAAGTTGCCTGGGTGACTTCTGTTTGTCGCAGACAGGCAGCAAAGTCGCACATGCTGGTGTGTTTGCTGCCAAGCCAGGCATGCATGCCTTTTTTGTGATTACAATGTAGAACATGCATATGCTGCCTCACGCTCACCGCAGGCGACAAGCCCAAACAAAGTGAATGTGCCCGTTACGGTGTTACCTGCTGAGCATTTTGGTGGCTTACCTGTGAGCTACCAGCTTGTGCTGCAGGTGTTTGGCCATGAAGATATCAAGCGAGCTGTGCTGCTGATGCTCTTTGGCGGTGTGCACAAACAGACGCGCGAGGTGAGTTACCAGCTGTGACGGCTTGCTCTATATGCACCATATGCTGCCACCAGGAGCCGTGTGCTGTGAGCTGGTTGAGTAGGAGACAAGTCAAGGATTGCTGGCTGAAATTCTGCATTGGGATTGAGCAACCCCTGTTTCTGCCTATACACTGCTGAGACGCGGGCACTCATGGCTGGTGCTGTCTGCAGCCTGCTGACACTTCGACCATTGGCTGACAGGGCATCAATCTGAGGGGGGATATCAATGTGGCCATCGTGGGAGACCCCTCATGTGCCAAATCCCAGATCCTGAAGTATGTGGCAGGTTTTCTGCCCAGAGCTGTGTACACCTCCGGCAAGTCCTCCAGCGCTGCCGGGCTGACAGCTTCAGTGGTCAAGGTGAATACAAGCAACAATGCAGGTGTGCATTGCCAAAGCAAATGACACCCAGCCCTACCAGACTGCAAGCATCTGTGACCAAGATGAGACATGTAGCAGGCATGAATGTGATGCTGGCCTCAACAAGCAAGTCACAAGGCGGGGAAGTTGCCGAGCCACAGGGTGGGGCACTTGACAGGCAGCTATGCAGCCATACCGCTTGCAGTGCAGCTGCTCTTCATGCGCTACAGCTGTGCAGATACTGCCTTGCAGGAGGCAGACAGTAATGAGTTCTGCATTGAGGCAGGGGCACTCATGCTGGCAGACAATGGGATCTGCTGCATTGATGAGTTTGACAAGATGGACGAAAAGGACCAGGTGGCCATCCATGAAGCCATGGAGCAGCAGACTATCTCCATTGCCAAGGCTGGCATTCAGGTGGGCAATGCAAGTTCCCTGAACAGACAACTTTAGGCTGGCAATCTGTTTTGGTCAGCACATTTGCTTGCTGGCCCACCTGGCCAGCTTGCTATCTGAGAGCCATGCTGCAGCAGGCCAGCTTGCTGCCTTGCACCTGGTCAAGCAGGTGGTCATGCATCACAGGCAGCAATAGCATGCTGCAGCTTACTCCCATTGTGCATCACGGGTCTATAATACTCAGACAGTGCGATGCTTCAGGCCTACAAAATCCACAGTGCTGGGTGAGACCTGCAGGTGTGTTGACAGCATCATTTTGTGAAACGACAAGCAGCATTGACAGACTAGGGGTGTTGATCTGCAGGCAACGCTCAATGCCAGGACCTCCATCCTGGCTGCTGCCAACCCTGTAGGCGGGCGCTATGACAGGAGCAAGCCCCTGAAGTACAATGTGGCCCTGCCGCCTGCCATTTTGTCAAGGTGTGATGCTCTCAGGATGATGCTGTGGGCTGCATTGCCAAGCAGATTCTCTTGAAGCCTGCTGCCCCCACCTCCCATGCTTCCATTTTGCACAGTGACCTGGTTCAGATTGGATACTGAAGATGCACCCATGTCTGCAGCCTGCTGTTGCTTACTTTCTGAGCTCTCACTGCTGTCAATAGCAGTCATAATTCTGACCTGCTGCAGGTTTGACCTCATGCATGTGATGCTGGACGAGCCAGACGACACCAACGATGAGAACATTGCTCGTCACATCGTCTTGGTGCACCAGCGACGGGAGAGGGCCTTCAATGTGCCCTACAGCATGGCTCAGATCCAGCGCTACATCCGCTATGCACGAAGCATCAAACCGGAGCTGACAGACAGGGTGGGCTTCTGCATAGGCTGCGCCCATGCATTGCCACAGCCTGCCATGGACGTGAGGAGGACTAAGCTTGCCAGTAGACCCAAGGCATTAAGCTGGAGCTGCCTGACAGAGGCACCTCTCTTTCTGCAAAGCTGACTGGGACACAGGGGAGGAGGCTGATATTCTGTGTGCAATGGTTACCAGCAGGCCTGTAGCATCAAATTAGAGCTCTCAAATATGGTTGGGCAACAGCAGTGACGATCATGTCAGCAGCGTATGAAGACAGTAAGGCAGCAGTGTTGGAGCATGGTCTTCATGCAGCTCCAGTGGCCAACGGCTCTGGTTCATTGCCACAGGCTTTTACCAGTGAGGCCCCAGCTGGCTGACAGACATGCTGTGTGCTCTTGGTAGCATGGGCGCAGGAGGGTGCTGTCTTTCAGACCTTGACACTCCGTCATATGCAGGCCAAGACAGCACTAGTGGCAGCGTACAAGATCCTGCGGACTGAGGACGCAGCGCCAGGCAGCAGCACAGCGTACCGCATCACTGTGCGGCAGTTGGAGGCGCTTGTGAGGCTGTCAGAGGCACTGGCCAGGCTGCGCTGCAGGAGCTCCATCCTGCCCACAGATGTGAATGAGGTATTGCTCCAGCACCTGTGAGCATGGCAGGACAGTTGCCTATAGTTGAGACTGTCGTTTCAACGGCTTCTACGTGCTGGTGATGCTGGGTGCAGGTGCAGCTGATCAGCACAAGCCCTGACAACCCACATGACCACTGTGCAGTTGAGCAGCCATGGAAAATAGAGGCCAAATTTCCTTCACTGGCCCTGTGTGCTGCATCAAGCACACCAAGCAGCCAATGAAGAGCAGCTGCAGGAGCACTGCAGTCTATTTGGCTGCCCCAAGCACAGCTGTGCCTACTGCAGGCCAAGCGGTTGGTCAAAAACAGCATCATCTCCATTGAAGCGCCAGAGGCTGATATTGATGATGTGGACTCGTATGAGGATGTGGACGAGGTGGCAGGCTTTGTTGCGGTGCACAGACGCCGGGCTGATGCAGCTGCAGCGGCTGCAGGGGAGACAGGTGGGCTGTCCTTGGAGCTGTGGCTGGCATTGTAGCTGTGCGCCAATGGCAAGCTGCGGCACTTGCCTTAGGGGAGGTCGGGTTACATTGCCCTTAGTTAGGCAGGCGAGCCTGGCCATCTTGCAGGATATGGCAGTGTCTCTGAGGTACACACAGGCAGCTGCAGGGAATCCTGGTCAGCCTGCCGTGGCGACTACAACAGGGGCGGGGGGCTTGCCAGTCGGTGTTCTGCAGAGGTGTCAAGATGTTAGCATGGGCACAGGCGGCTGCAGGGAGCCAGATGACCATAGAGGCTTTGGGGTGTGCACAGGCCTGAGGGTGTGCAGGCAGCTTGTAAATCATACTTGTGTGCTCAGTAAGCTGCCAGTGCTATAAATTAGTCGTTCAACCTTTTGGGGTGTCCGCATGCAGAGGGTGCAGCTGCCATGGAGATGGACCAGGCATCAGAGGAGCCCAGCAATGCTTCAGGGGACAATGGTAAATGCTTTTGGCATCTGAGTTAAGTTACCAGGACAAGAACCTGCCTGAGAACTGCCTTGTTGCATACAGACCTGGCAGCATGAGTTGAGGCAGCAGATTGCTTGTGCAGGTGCTGCGCAGGCCAGTCTGGCAGCGGGGTCAAAGCAGCAGGCTGCAGGCGCCTCACAAGGGGCTGCTGACAAGCAGCCCACCAGAGTCAGTCAGAAGAAGATCGACCAAGTCAAGGTGGGGCATTGACAGTTGAAGCTAGTTGCTCTGCTGGGCTGCCCTGGCTGCATGCTCACGTCATGGCTGGTCAAGGTTGATGGTAGTCTCGCTGGGCATGGGTACAGCATTTGCTGACCACCCTGCTTCAGCATCCCTTTCTCAAGATGCATGCTTGCTGCAGGCACTACTGGTGCAAAAGCTGCTTGAGGTGGAGCGGGGTGGCGACAGCGCCGGCCTCAGCCAGCATGACCTGCTGACCTGGTATTTCGATCACCAGATCCAGAAGTGAGTGCACCTGGTCTCAAGAGCGCCCCGCAAAGTGATGCACGTGGCAATCTGGACTGTGCCATCTGTAATGCTGGCCAACACTGCTGCTAAGCATCCCGAGGCGCCTGTGCAGGAAATCTTACACCAGCACGGCTGAACTGACTCAGGAGCTGACGCTGGTGACCAAGATTGTGCACCACCTCATACGCCGTGACAACGCCCTGATTGTGGTGGATGCCCCACAACGGTCACAGGGCGAGGCTGACCAGGATTTTGCCAGGAGGCAGCAGCGCGGGCGCGTTCTGGCTGTCAACCCAAACTTTGCGGCGGAGTGATCCATGTCTCCAGGAACCTGTCATCATTTTGAAAGAATCATGAATGCATGAAACCCTAAGCGACATGCTGCTGTCTCCACCTGTTTGGCCTGGAATCTAAAGCACATGGCATGAAACCAAGTACTTGCAAGTACTACAGCATTCGCTGACCAGCTTGAAGGATCTGCTGGGGCCTCCAAGCCCTGCTGGCATCTCCCCTGGCAGTAGAAGGGCGAAAGTCATCTGTTGTTGAGCGCCATGCCAATGCTGCGTCTCTGAGGACGCTGCTGGGTGAGCAGAGGGCCTCAGCATGCCGACCAAGCAGCAGGACAGCCTCTCAGCGGCCAATGGTGTGCTCACCCGGGCTCAGGCTGCAAAAGCAGGCTTGCATGCAGGCCAGGAGGAGCCTCAAACACGTCTGCACAGGTCGACCATATACAAGGTGCGATGGCAGGCCGAAAGCTGCAGCAGACTAAGCCCCCTGCTGTGCTTCCCTACAGTGCAAAGTCAAAAGACATTGAGCAGCAGCATTTGTTGTGACTGCAGGCTCATGAGGGACCAGCGGCCAGGCCGCCAAGGCGTGGCGTGCTTGCAGACGTCACTCACCACCATCTGCGGAGGCAACAGTCCAATGCACCGGGAAAGGTGCGCCGTGAAGGCTCAGACTGCGCCTGGCTCGTGGCACTGACTGCACAAGCTTCCTTTCCCCATCCCTGGTCAATAGCGCTTCATGCCCCGCCAGACGTTGCAGCACAACCATCTGCATTGAGCCAAGCGTCTCTACTCTGCAGGAAAATCAGAATGGCCCCCGGCGTGCAGGGTCTGCCAAGCCATCTGTGCCACAACCTGTAAGTCGAGATGTTGCCAGCCTGTTATGCTGCTGGCAGCCACGCCCTCTTGCTGACCTTCACATTCCATGCACCAGGCACAGGGCCAGGAGGCCAGCCACAGAGGCGCTCTGCAGCCTCGGTCTGTGGCCTCACAACCGCAGTATGAGCTGCTCACCTCCTACCTGCACACAGGTGTGTCCTCTGGCGGCACCCTGCCATACAGCTGCCTGAATGGGCCTGTACAGTGGAGCTCTGGTCGAGCGTACATCATGCACAGCTCCATGTCATGCATTCCATATGCTCCACTTAAGGGCACATGCAAAAGGAGAAGCAACATTCAACCTCTGAAGCAGTGTCAGGCGGCGTTATGAGCGCTAAAGTCCTGGCTGCTGGCAACTGTGCCTGCTGCTTCTCTCCACATTGCAATCTCATGTGACATGCACACGCTGCAGTGTCCAGCGATGCTGAGATGCTAAGCAGCAGCAGCAGCAGCAACGGCAGTCACAGGGCGTTGCAGCCCAGGTCAAGCCCCCACACATGGCTGGACATTGATGTGGACGATGCTGAGGACCCCCAGGCCTGTGCGGAGTACGTCAATGAAATCACTTCGTACCTCCTTCAGGCTGAGGTGAGGGCCGCAGCGACTGATGCCAGTATCACAGCAGTCAGGGCTGCTGCAGTACTTGCCAGGGCATGGTGCAGCACTTGTCTTTGCGTCTGGCTGCTGGCGGGCAAGATATCCTAGGCTGGCCCTTCGACTGTCCCCCCTCCCTCACATGGTCAGCCTCTGGTCTGCCCACATGTTCCTGTGCTGCACCAGCCAGCAACACAACTGACCAAAGGTCGTGAAGGACCACACCAGGCTGAGCAACATGTTGAGGCCTGCCTGCCATCTGGCCCACACAACATTGAAATGCCTGCTACACCGAAGCTGTCCACGTGCAGTTGGAGCTTTCGTTGATGAGCTTGCTGCTATAATTTTCTGCCATGCACTGCAACGCTGGGGCAGGACCGGGCCCAGCACAGCCACCATGCTGGCAGCACTCTGATGTCCAGGCCGGTCCAAGTCTGTCTGCCGTGGCCCCAGTGTGGTGCCCAGTCCTCCAGTCAGCCAAGCCCCTCTGCCCTGCAGCGTCGTCTGCGCCCCAGCACGGCCTACATGGAGGCAGTGCAGCAGGACATCAATCCAGTCATGCGCAGCATCCTGGTGGACTGGCTGGTGGAAGTGGCACAGGAGTACAAGCTGGTATCAGACACCCTGTTCCTGGCCGTGTCATTCCTGGACAGGTTCCTCTCGGTTGTCCCCACCAAGCGCAACCGCCTGCAGCTGGTGAGTCTTCATTTCCTGTGCTGTCCGGTGACGCATGCTGGTGCTTGACTGTCTGACTATACCCTAGCGCAGTTGCTCTTTGGCTAACTGCAATGGTTGCTGAGCCCCCGCCGAAGCATCCTCACAACCTGAGCCTGGGGTCGGAAGGGGCTCAAGGCCCAAGCCATGAGGCGTAGCCTGCAGCTCACCAGTGCATGCAGATGCTTCCCAGGGCAGCTGAGGATGCATAAGCGGCTGTGCTGCCTGATGGTGCACGGACAAGGCCTGTCCAGGCGAGGCGATGTTAGTCCAGAAAAAGTGTTCTGCCATCCCCACATGATGCGCAACCTCCTGCAGCTACTGACAGCAATCAAAACTCCTCAGCCCACAAGGCGCAGCCGTCTGCAGCTGAACAGCTCACAGGCTGCTGTTCAGTGCACGCTGGGTGATGCAGGGTGACTCATATCAGCAGCACAGTTCGCTGGGTGATGCAGTCTTTCTGGTGGAGGCCAGACTTGCTGCTTGAGTTGGCTCCTGCCAATACGCGCGGCAACAGGGGGACCCACCTCAGGCAGTGCACAACACCTTGCCCTGACCAGCTTAAGAGCAGCTGGCTGGCATTGACTGTCTCCAGCCTGAGTCTTCAGCCTGACAGCCTTTGCACCAAGCCCCTGAACTGACTGGCAGCGTAACAAACAGCGCTCTCAGCAACTGCCCTGAACTCCAACATGTCAGCTCATACTGTGCAGCTTCACTCGTCTCAAGCGATGCAGCAACCTCTGCATCCTGGCTGGGCAAGCTCTGGTGCCCCTCACAGGTGCACAGGCATGCAATGTCCCCATGGTGCTTGTGCAGGTAGGAGTGGGCGCCATGCTGGTGGCTGCCAAGTATGAGGAGATTTATGCCCCCCAGATCAGCGAATTCTGCTTCATCACAGACAACACCTACAGCAGGCAGGAGGTGAGTGTCCCTGCATAGCTATGCTGCATCACGAGGCTGCAGAATGCTTGCTTTAGGAAGCGAGTCTGCTGTGAGGCATATGCATGTCTGAGCAGCCCTGTTTCATAGCCTGGGGAACATCTGCAGTGTGCTGCTTAGTACCCTGCACACTCCTCAGATGTTCACTGCAGCCCCTCATACAGCCATTGGACTCAGGAGCATCCTGCAGGCTTGGCTGCCCCACTGCAAGCTCTGACTGCCAGATTGGCCAAGGCCTGCTGCAGCAGCAACTCCCCATGCAGCTTCTTGCAGGATACAAACTGCAGATGCTGCAGATGGAGAGAACATGCTTTCCACTTTGAAGGCACTTTGAAGGCAAACCCTGGCCTCATTGGGTGTGGTACCACAAAATTGGCAAATCCCCCCCCCCCCTGCAGGTCCTGCAGATGGAGAGGGACATGCTGGACATCCTGGGCTTCGAACTCACGGTGCCCACTGCCAAGATCTTCCTGCGGCGCTATGTCAAGGCAACAGCAACAGAGAATGGGGCAGATTACCACCGCTGCGCAATGCTGGCAGCATATTTGGCCGAGCTCACGCTGCCAGACTATGACAGCCTCCAGTTTCTGCCTTCTCAGGTGGGTGCCATGCAATTTGGTTTTGTTGGGCAGTGAGCCCACACATCAACACAGCTGTGGCTGGCTGCTGCTAAGGCTGAGACAGAAAGGCTTGCCCTGGAAGGTATCCCTGCATGTTTGATTTGCAGCACAGAAGGCGCGCAGCATGATCGCTGACACGGCCTGCTGTGTGGCCTGCACATCTCTGCTTCAGCAGACCTTTTCAGCACAGGCTTAGCCAGCTCAGCAGCTGGCCTGCAATTTCTGTCTCAGCAGTGCTGCGTGCTACAGGCTTGCATGAGACTGTCTGCACAGCTGCCTGCAGGTTGCAGCTTCAGCAGTGTTGCTCACCAACCACACGCTTGGGCGCCCTGCCTGGTCGTCCACCATGCAGCATTACACGTCGTACCAGGCTGCGGATCTGGAACAGTGCACCAGGCATATGCAGGTGTGCGACAGCATTGAAATCATATACTGCTTCTCAGCCTGTTTCCGGCCACAGCGCCTACAGGCCAAGCCAGCAGGTTACATAACAGGTCTCAGCAAAGCATTTGTGCAACTCAGGTGCTGCTGCCATGAATGGCTCATTGGGCAGCTTTGCATCTCGGCATAGTGCGTCTTGTCTTGCTGCAGGTGCTCTTTTGCCGAGCTAGTGCAGGGAACCATTCCTCAGCCATCAGGGACAAGTACAACCACGCCAGGTAGGGCTGCTTCTGAGATCTAATGCTAGCAATGTTAGCAGGCTGCCATGGTTGGGGACCCTGCTCATGGCAGCTTGTCTACATGAGTTGGCTTGGTAAAAGTTGCCTGATTGTTGTTCTGCCCTGCAGGTATCGCTGTGTGGCCAGCATAGTGCCTGCGCCAGAAGTCCCAAACGACAAGTTTGCATGATTGCAAGTCCCCGCTCCCATTAGATCATTTCATTGGCACTGGCACACCACCATGCGCATCATCATGACTGGCTGCTGCCCCTTACTGTTGTTAGCCTCTCTGACCTGTGATTACAGCTCATGATCTGCACTCGAGCCAATTCAATAAGTGGCTGTCATAATCTTCCGAATAGCCGTTGAGACATCATTGAGTCGAGTGGAGCTCAATAGACGCTCGAGTACCAAGAACCGAATGAGAAACCTTGTCAAGCCTGCACGTCACAGCAAAAGCCACAGCAAGCTTCCCCTGAACCGCAAAAGCTGAGAGGATTGAGGTGGGAGCCTGGTTGGGATGAGCTTCTTTCAGAGGGTGAGACCAACAGCTCTCTGAGGCATAGAGCAGGCTGTTGTACCTTTACTGACAAGTCATTTGGATACTGCAGGTGTTTGGCTACATTTTCAATGAGGTGCTGGTGAACTCACTTGCAAACAGGTGTGCCTGCTTGCCCTCAAGCTGCTCTTACCAGTGCATACGTTCAACTGATCTGAGTTTAAGACCCACAGATGGCTGTGTACCCTGCAGCCGAACATTTCAGCGCTTTGCAATCCGCAGCACTCACATGATTGAGGAGCTGACCAAGAAAGGTGAGGCCCTGCTCTGCTTGATTTCATGACCCTTGTGAAGGGCGCGTGCGCAGGTCTCAGCCCCTGCCTATCTTTCCAGGTGTAGACAAGCAAGGCCAGATTGGAGACAAGGCAGCAGAATTCAGCAAATCCTTCCGCGAAGAGCTCAGGAAGGGGATGGAGACCTTGGATCGGCAGCAGCAGGGCCCTAAGAAGGGAGGTTGAAAGCATTCTACTGTTAGTCTGTCAGGCATTACTGTTCACCAAGTGCTGGTGAGCATCGGTGTTGCAGGCACAGAACACATCTCACGTTCATTGAGGCAGATCAGCTTTTTCTATTGAGCTCAGCTATACCACCAGTCCAGGAACAGAATGGCAAATGTAAACATGGCAAGGATGTAGATGACCCACAGGCGTGCTGTACTGTTGAGCCTTATTGCTTTAGTCAGGTGGACATTGCCACTTTCAAAGTTGCGTGTCTGGTCGACTGCCTGCACAGCAACAAGCAAGGTCGGCTGATTCTTGATGCGCCGCTCAGAGATGGGCACCCCTCTGACAAATTCAAGCCTGGGGCGTAACCCACCTGCTCATACAGCAACTCTATCTGCTCAGCCTGCTTGAGCACTTGCGTGCTGAACATCTGGGTGAGCATGGCTATCTCCAGCATCTGCTGCTCCAGGGAGTGTGTTTGCTGAGACTTCTGCAGCAGAGCCTGCTGCAGCGCCTGACTTTCCTCTTCCAACTGCAGCTGATCCTGTTGCCGCCCAACTGCAGCACCGTTCCAGCCATCCCCACGTCTGTGGGGTTCCTGATCTTGTACGCTGATGGCTTCAGGCTCCTGCATGAGACAGCTCAGCATCACAGCCGGATGGCATGGATACAACTGCAACGACCGCTGCCTTTGGGGCTGCTGGTCTTGCCATCCATTGGCACTGGGCTCTTAACCCCTCTGCATGCTGAAGCAGCATGAGGAAAGGGACCTGGGCTTGCTGTGTATTATCCGGGTAGCGTGCTGCCTCGATGTGTATTGGCAGGATGCTAACGGCAGCACAGAGTGCCTCATGAGCACAGGGAAAAGCACCTCCGCAAGAATGCAGCATGCCGGATAGTTCTTGTGGCAGAGGATAGAGCGCCCTGCAGGGAGCAGCCAACAGCTCATGGCTTCACACCTGGACGGATGCCACAACAAGTCGCCGCCGCTTCTGCTGCTGCTTCTGCAGCTGGACATAGCGCGTCGCCCGCAACATGTCAAAGACACGCACTGTGCGCTCCAGGCGGTCGCTGAGAGTCAGCGCCTGCACATAAGGGATAGGCAGGGCTTTGCATGCCAGAGCAAGAGCACTGCAGGCATCAATTCGTTGGCTGCAGGGTGCGCACTGACTTGGGGGGTCGCAAAGGCAGCACTGTGCATTTCTACACACTGCATGGGAGCAGACCTCTTCGGAGCGGGCCCGATGCAGGACCACAGCGGAGCGTTGGCAGCCGACTGTGCACATGCTGCATAGCTCACCACGCCGTGCCTGTGCGCCAGGACGGCTGCATTGAGGCCAGCCTTGGCTTCCTCGACAGCTGCCTCCACACGGCGGATGCTGTTGGTGCACTCCTTGACGCTGCGCCCCACCTCCTCATCGAGTCTGTCCTTCTCACTCTCTGTGAGCTGCCCTGCAGACCAGCAGAGCAGGGCGCTCAGTGCCTGAACCAGTGCAGTGTGCCACCTGGAATGCTGTGAGCACCCTTGAGGTGGTGGCGCCCTGCAGCGGCCAGTGCTGGCCACAGGGTAGCCGCATCAACATGCACTGCCAGGCAGAAAGTGGCCCTGTGTCAGCTGCCTCGACCAGCCCAGCAGAGCAGAGGCATCTCCCACAGTCCAGCTCAAGAGGGCAGGCGGCTCAGCTATGATGCAGACTGGTAGGTGCTGCACAGATGACTGTGTGGGGGGGGGCGAGCTGCCCCAGCGGGCAAGTATGGCAGATGGCTGAATGCATGGCACTGTGTTGCACTGCAGGGAGTGCTGCACCCCATGCAAGCAGCGTTGAGGTCCTCTGCATTTGAGCCAGGTCAGTACAGAGTGCACCTTGCCTGGCTGCATGTAGCTGCGGCGCTTGCCCTGCACCAGTCCTTCCAGGCGCTGAATGTCCCCCGTCTGGCAGGCAGGGCAGTGGAGTGTCAGGAGCAAAGCTCCCAGTAGCACAGACTGTGAATGCTGCATTGCAGTGGCTCACAATTTCCGCAACGGCCACTGAGAAAGCTGATTTGGCTGCCAGCGAGCGAAGGATCTGGGCAGACCTCATCTGCCGCAGCCTACCCTGCAGCAGCAATGTAAAGCATCCGCGTCAGCAGGCAGCTGGGCATCTACATGAATCTGTGCAGTGCATCACAGCAGGACCTCACCTCAGGGAAACTCATTTGCCTGGCTGCTGCCATGACAGCATCCCCAAACTCTGTGGTCCTCTCCATTCTGAGAAGAGGTTGGGACTTGACTGTATGAGGTTTTCAGGGCGGGTTCCTCAGCAGGACTGTGAATTCGCTTGCGAGAATTTGCCACCGTGCATCTGGAGGCCCCTCAAGCTTTGAACCATTTGCTTGGAGATCGGTGTGGGGGAGAGGGGACTGTATTTATGTGGAGAGGACCGATGCAAACGCAGCTTCATTGGACGTCATTTGCAATGCACTGACCAACCAGGTGGGCCAGCTTTTCGGAATGAAGGCTTACTGTGCTTCAGCCTGAATGTCCTCTGAAGTAGTTTAAAGCTTGAGCTCTAGTCAGGACTACAGGTTGGTTCTGCATCCAAGCTCCTGAGATGAATGTGAGCTGGGCGCAGATGACAACATCTCGTGTGGATCTGCCGTGGACAGATGACGCCAGATCAGCTTGCGACGCTGCCATCGGCAGCAACGTAGGCAAAGCCATGGACCAGCTGGGGGACATGCGCAAGCGGCTGGACCCCCTGCCAGGGCAGGCAGTTGGCAGTGGGAGCGGCTTGGGCAATAGCGGCATGAGCTCGCTGGCCCCGCCCACCCCTGAGAGGCCAGGGCTGAGCCTGAAGCTCTCTGCGGCACACCACAATGGCGCTGATGGGACGCAGCCCACTGCCTTGCTTGCGACAGACAGCCTGGCGCTTGCTGGCGCCCATGCATGCACCACGCCACAGCCTGCGGTGGCCACCCCAGCTCCAGGAGCAGGCTCTGAGGCCGTGTTTCCAGCAGAGGGCGCTGCACAGGCAGCCTCAGACCGTGCTCCACTGGCCAGCGAAGGTCCAGCACAGCATGATCCAGCAGCAGCTGAATCCTGCACACCAAAGGCCGCACTGGCAGAAGGGGAGTCACAGCATCACAGCGATACTCTTGAGCCCCAGGAAGGTCTCAGTTTGGATGAGTGGCCTGCCATCCTGCAGCGGTCCTCCCCCCAGCACCAGCTGCGCAGCAGCCCACGCGCTGGCGCACATGCTGAGCCTCGCAGGCCGGGGCATCAGCGCAAACGCAGCTGGGCTGCTGTTGCTCTAGGGGGGCCGGCCAGCCCCACGACCAGTGGGACTGCTGCAGAGGGCCTACACGCATGCAATGGCCATGCAGATGGGGTCCTGGCAAAGGACAATGAGACCCTGGCAGAGGCAGAGCCTAGGTTTGTGCTCAACTTTTCTGAACTTTGTGCACTGAGCATTATGCACACACTCCTTTGCGTCAACAAGCAAGTTCAGGGCACATGTGATGATGGTTTGCTGCAAGGGGTGAGCCTTGCGGCCCGCCACTTGCTTACCAATGGGAGGCAGGCCTCTGCAGCCTTCCATTATCTCCCTCTGGTTGACCTGCAGGCATAAGCCTCACTCCACATCTCTGGAAGGAAGAGAGGTGGCACAAAGCCTGTCAAGTGGCAATGCTGCACCTCTGGACGGCGACAATGCTCCCCTTCTGGGCAGCGCTGTGGTCTCCAGCGAGGCTCAGGCTCGCTTGCCTGCGAGGAACGGCGTTGCAGCTGCACTCTGCAATACGCAGGCTGTCGAGGGACCTGCTGGGCTGGGTCCTGGGGCTGTGCCAGGGCCCCAGGCGCCAGCAGCCGCCCTGCTGGTCAGCACTTTGGCAGCCCAGGCTCCGGCCAATGGCAATTGTTCCCCAGCAGGCGAACCAAGTGTCGGGCCTCGCAGGATGGGCCTGGCGGCATGCCACAGGCACAGCCAGGCCCTGGACGGCGGCAATGCAGAGCAGTGGCAGCGGGCGGCGCTCCCCCCTGCACCCCCAGTCGGCGCCGGTGCTGCCTCAGCAGCCACGATGCTGCCAAGCCCAGCCAGCGCACCTGACCTGCAACAGGCGCGGCCCCTTGCGCCACAGGGCCCCAGGCTCTTGGGCTCTGCCAATGGCCCTGTGGCTGTGGCGGTGCCAGGCTTGGACCCGCAGGACCCCTCGGTCATCGTGATGCAGGTGGGCACAGCCTTGGCCTTCACCTGAGGTGTGCTGCACTGCATTGTTGCAATGAGGGCAACAGAGTTGTCAGCCAGGCATGTTTCCCGGTCTTTTGTGCCTTCAACACTTGCTTTCCCTAGACCTCTATCCGCCGAAACAGGGTTTTTTGCATGATGATTTGCTGGCTGCCTGGCCTGCTGGTTGATGCTGGCCAGCATGCTCCTGCCCAGGATCCGTGGGTCTCCTGCAGTTCTTCTGCCACGCCTGCGGCATCGCCACCACCAGCCAGGCCAACCTGGAGGACCACATGCGCGGCCGCAAGCATGCCCGCCGCGTGCAGCACCTGCACCGCCACGCCCTGGCGCACGGCAACGAGACCGTGCCCCGGGGGCGGAATGGTGAGCTCAAGTGCCCTGCTGCGCTGCTTGTGCATGCCAGATGAACACCTGCACTGCCATGCCATGGCTCAGTGCGACGAATGCTTGCGCCGGGTGTGGAATAGTGTGCCGCATGTGCCTGCTGTGCTGCCTGCGCTGCCTGTGACTGCTGTTTGGGCACCTGCACTACCATGGCATTGCGCAGGGCCAGAAATGGTAAGCCTCACTACCCTGTTATGCTGCCCATGCCTGCCAGTCAAGCATCAGCACCACCATGTCAGAGGGCACAGGGCCAAATTAGGGGTGTGCAGTTCAGCCGCCGCCGTCAGCCTGGGCCTGGCAGCTAGTACAGCTAAACAGGCTTACATCTCTCTGCTGCTGGTGTGTGTGTTTGACACTTGTCTGGGTCTACGACAGGGAGCGAGTCTGTGTCTGGCAACATCAGCTTGCAAGGACTCGTGATGCTGACAGTGGCAGTCCTGCTGTGGCTCCTGCCCCAGCCACGCGCACACGTGGAAACCTGATGCAAGACCTGCAGACCTCATTTCGGTGCCGCCTGCAGAGTTGAGCTGTGACCACACTTTGCCTCACACTTTGCCCTCTGTGCAGGCCTGCCGCGCCCACCCAGCGGTGGCAGCTTCGACATGATGCACCCGCGGCTCAGCGAGTTCATGCTGCCCAGCAGCCTGGACTTCAGGGAGTACTTGGACCAGATGCAGGAGGTGGGATGGGAAGCATGTCACACCTCACAGCAACCAGGGCCTGAACCACTACAAGCCGGAACAGTTGGTGCAGGATCTCAACCGCCAACCAGGCTCTCCCCTCCCGTTGGAGGCTCCCAGCTCCCCGATGCTTGCGGGCGCGGTCTTGCGCATGACGAGCGTGGTCACAGCTGCTGAGCTTGCTCTGCCCTCCCAGATTTGTCTGCACCTCTGCTTCTTGTTTATGGCGGCCGAGCAGCCCTGCGTCCTCCTGTCGTCTTGTCCTGTTGAGGTGCCACTGAGCGGCATCACAACCATATCCCAGCCTCGGTGTGCAGGTTGGCTCAGCAGGAACTCCCTGGACCAGCGGCAGCATTGACTTCAAGGGGCTGAAGACCATCCCCGATGATCAGGTGGGCTGCTGGTGTGCATGCTCTCTGTGGATGGCATCGCAGCAGCAGTGCCTGCCGGCCCTGACCACCCTGACCGAGGACCCACCACTCTCCTCCCCATTCCTCCGCTGCAGGTGGCGCACCACTCTCTGTCAGAGGCAGGCTCCAGGGGTGAACAGGGGGCAGAGCCTGAGGGGCTGGGCGTGGATGAGAGGAGCATCACCAGCACCTCCAGCAGAGGAGCACTGCCGCAGCATCCTGGCCACAGGCGAGCGCATGTGACTCTGTGGGATGCACTGCCCAGAGCCCTCCTGGCTGTACAGCAGGGCAGCAGTGCTGTGGCCTGCTGCAGTTAAGAGTCCTCTCCACAATATGCTTTTGGTTGTTAGAGATCAGCCCTGCTGTGGCGCCCTGGCCACAGGTGTGTGCCAAACTCTGTGAGCACGGGCTGTCTGTCACGGCAGAAGTGTTTGAGCCACAGGTGATGGCTTCCATCAGAAGCGAGTTGACGGAAGCTCTCAGCCAGTTTGTGTGCGCGAGAGGTCTACCACCTTGCATGGGAGCAGCACTGTTGCAGTGTCCTGGCCACAGGGGAGCCCTTCTGATAACTTGATGCTGTGCACGCAGTGCTCTTGGCTGCAGGAGCAGCACTGCACTTGCGCACTGGGTATGGCTGAGCCAATCTGCCTCTTTGGGTGGGCATCTGTCAGCTGGGCGCAAGCAGGGCCTTCTGTTCTCTCTGCACGCAGCTGCTGAATGCAGATAGTCTTGCTCTGGCAGGCCCAACCTCCAGCAGGACTGCTTTGCCACTCCTGTAAGCTAGAGGCGGGTTCAACTGCTGTCAGTCAGCCCTGAGTAGTGCAGGTGCTGCTTGCTGGCCCCGCACGCCCTGCCTGTCCCGCCTGCGACATCCGTGTTTCGGCAGCCAGCTGGCAGGGTTGCATGGTTGCATCTTGGCACCTGCCCCAACCTTGCGGCATCTGTTGCTTGCTTGTGTAACCATGATGTTGATCTCAGGTACACTACATGACCTTCCATGTCCTCAGGAGGGGGGTGGAGGGCGTCCCCTGAGGCCTCACCCCGTCCCCTTGACACGCCATCCTTTGCAATCTGTCCAGGTACCGTGGCTCCATGGATGCTCGCATCTTGCAGCAGCACCCGCGCTTCAATGAACTGGCTGAGACCATGCTGGCAGAGCACGTCGCCAGCAAGAGGGCAACCGTGGCGGCTGCCGCTGCTGCTGCAAAGCAGGCAGAGGCAATGGCAGGACACAAGGCAGCGGCAGCGCAGGACAGCGCGGCCCCCGCTGCAGCAGCAGCTCCTTCTGACCTTGAAGCTGCTGCTGCTGAGGGGGCAGCGCCTGAGGCAGCTGTCGATGGCAGTGACGCAGGTGGAGAGGGGTCTGTCGGGGCTGCCTCAGACAGGCTGGAGCGCGAGACCGCGGGCAGCACCGCCAGTGGGACCACGGCACGGACAGCGCTGGCGCCGGACACCATGGGCCACTCGCCCGTGAGTCCCCTGCCTGCTCTCGGGGCATTGCTTGCTCAGGCAGCCTGCCAGAGTGAACTCAGCGCTGATAGTGCTGTCCTCTGGCTCTGCTGACCACCCTGACCCCACTGTCGGCTCTCGGGGTCTTTGACCCATGCCTGCCTCAGCAACCTGCTCGAGGGAGTTGAGGCAGTCCCCTGGCAGTCACCTGGTTGCCTTTGTGGCACAGACAGCATCAAAGTGGTTGCTCAGACATCCTGCTCAAGTGCGCCGCCAGCCCCTGATGACCAGCTAGGTGAGGTGCTCCAAGGTCCTGTGCTGGCCTGATCCGCTACACCAGGACTCTGCAAGCCATGCACTTCATGCAACACATGAGTTCAAGGCTACCATACGATGCCCTCTCGTTGCCACGCAGGCTGGTCCGCAGCTCTGCAACGGGGTCTGGATAGCCTGCCGTATCAATGTCATGTTGTGACCCTCAGCACTCGATTGATAATCGTGATCATCAGAATATTAGATGTGTCTGCCCTCACTGCTGTGCCCTCTGCGAGCTATACAATGGCAGACATGCCTCAACCCTGCTGGTATGCGGTCTGGCCTGTGGCCCTGAAGCAAGGACCAGATGGCCTGTCGCTTCTTCACTCATGTGCAGGCAGAGGCTGAGAGTCCCACTGCCACACCAGATCTGCAGATCTTGGCAGCAGCAAGCCCAGCACCTTGAAGAGTGATGTGCCGTACCCTGAA
Organism: Asterochloris erici; assembly: GCA_019693375.1. NCBI lineage: Eukaryota > Viridiplantae > Chlorophyta > Trebouxiophyceae > Trebouxiales > Trebouxiaceae > Asterochloris > Asterochloris erici. Next base: position 501,920 of record JAAMXJ010000131.1, on the reverse strand, counting down.
ACCCAGACACTCTGCATGTTGGTGCAGGCTGGCCTGCAGCCCTAGCACAGGCCCCAGATGATCGCCTGCCTCGTTCTTCTGTGTGCAGGCAGAGGATGAGCCCCTCATTGTCACACCGGACCTCCACATCTTGGCAGCAGCAGCAGCACCTTGAAGTGTGGCGTGCCTGCCCAACAACCTCCCCTGGCATGCTGTGCAGGGTGGCCTGCAGCCCTGGATTGGCGACCAGGTGGCCTGGCGTGCTTCCCAGCGCCCACAGCACTACTGCTCCATCTGCAACGTGACGGCCACCAGCGCGGTGCACCTGAAGACACACTTTATGGGCAGCAAGCACCAGCGCCGGGTGTCCGTCCTGCAGTCTGGGCACCCCCAGCCGCGCCCGCAGCACTACTGCGAGGCAAGCTGCCTGGAATCCCAATCCTGCTGACTTTTCCATGCAGCTGCAAAGCAGTGTGCTGTCACACAACTTGTGTTGACAGCTGCACATCAATCGAACCCTGGTCATGGCTGCAGCAGTGCTGCAGGACAGAGTGTGCCCCAAGCTGGCCCCCAGGCTGGCAGTCTGGGTTGACATGGACAACTGTGGGTTTCCAGTCTTGCTGCGTTTCAAGATACGCCGAGGGCCAGTCACCGGCAGACAACTCATCCTTGGGAGGTGCTGATGGTGCCTTCAACCCATTTCAGGACCATCCAGCTTACCTGTGTCTCACAACACTCATTATATCTGGCCATATGTTGCATGTTATTGCTCCTGAATGTTCAGCACAGAGGTACAGCTATGCGTAAAGGTTTGCACTTTTGGAGTGAAACTGGAACGTCTGCTGATCTGCAGATCTGCGACATAGGGACCACCAGCGCCCTGCACCTGCAGCTTCACCTGAATGGCAGGGCGCACCAGCGCAAGGCGCGTCTGGCAGCAGAGGCGGCAGCAGCAGGTAGGCGGCCCTGCTCACGTTCTGCGGCGCACAGGTGCCAGTACAGTGCAGAGTTGACCCGTGGCCATACAGGCAGGCAGACATGCTGAGGGTAGACAGGGGGCGTGCTGTGCAGACTTGGCATGTGACCCTCACATGACTCATCTGCTGATGGCTGGACAAGGCAAGTGCTGCACACACCTTGAATGGTGGCAGCTCCCATGCTGCTGGCGCTGTGGGGGTGGTATAGGGCAACCCTGGCAAGTGCCTCTGCGCAGGTTGCCTGGCTGTCACTCTGAAGCCCAGCCTTGGGCAGCCCATTGCTGCCTGTGCGCGCTCTGGAGCCACCTGCCCTGCCTGCAGACGACGGCCCCATGCGCAGCTCCAGGGGTCATACAGACGGCGGCGTGGCCCAGGGGCAGCAGCAGGTGCCACCCCAGGTGGCATGGTACAGCCAGCACCTTGATGCCGGCTCGGAAGGCGGCGTGGGCGGCGCTCCTGAGGGGTATCCTAATGGGCATGAGGCTGGAGTGCACAGCATGGCTTTGGGGCAGGGAATGCTGCCTCTGTATGGGGGCCAGCAGGAGGGGGAGCTGCTGGTTCCAAGCGAGTTTGGTGGGCAGACTGACGCCCAGATTGATGGTGGCAGGCTGGCGCAGAGGGCAGGCACGCACCCGCGGCCTCCCAGCACCCCGGACATGGCGTCTGCGTTGCGGCCGGCGCCCGCAGGCAGCACCTCGAGCAGCAGCGCTGCCAGCCTGCACAGGGCGCTCCAGCAGCAGGCGCTGCAGTCGCCTCCCTGCCTGAGCCCGGCAGTCACGCTGAGCCCTGCTGCGGAGGCCGCCCATGCTGCTGCTGCTGCCGCCTGCTCGGGCGGTCCTGTGCGGCCGCCCCTGCGGTCGACCAAGCATCCCATGGTCAGTCAGATCAGGAGCGCATCATCAGCCAGCCAGGGTGAGTTTGCCACCTGTGGTGGGTGTGCTTGATGGGTCTGTGAAATGCTGCAGCTTGCAGTGGCATAATTTGGGGGTCATACCCAGGAATGCGAGTGGCAGGAAGCCGGTGGCAGAGGACACACCTGCCCGACCCTCTCCGCATTCATCCTAGCTCATCTGCTGCACAATGCTTTCCAACTGGCAGCAACACACCTGCCATTCATTGCTACACCCATGGTAGAGCTTGATGGTTGTTGTGCAGAAGGGGCAGGCGCAGTTGGGTTTGGTGCTCAGGAGCAGCTGCGGGGTCAGAGGTCCGGCTACCAGGAGCAGCCCAGCAGCAACCCCCTGCCTTCTGTCAGCAACCTGTCAGAGCACTCTGTGGCTGCCTCCCACCAGGAGCAGCCCAGGAGCAACCTCCTGCGCTCCATCAGCTCGGTCTCTGAGCGCTCTGTGGCGGCCTCAGAGTACAGCGTGCGTGCGCTGAGCGAGCCAGGTGCCTCAGAACAACCCTTTGCGGCGCAGCTGGCTCCGCGGGCACAGTCTGCAGGACCCAGGCCGCTGCCGCTGCACACAGCCCCAGCTGTGCCCCTCGGGCAGCTCGGCTCGGAGCCAACAGCGGGGGATCATTCCAGCAGCACTCGGCTAGGTCAGCCTGGCTCACAGCCAGGTCCAGCAGCAGCAGGAGGGCATGGAGGCAGTGCCCCACCCAGCAATAGGCTGGGCCACCTGCTGGGGAGGGCAGCAGGCCTCGCTGAGCCTTTCGCCTGGAGCAGCCAGCCAGCCCAGACGCAGAAGCTGCCTGGCCAGAGCCTGCACCTTGCGCAGTCGTTCTGCAGCCCGTGCGGGGTCCGAGATCCAGGGCCCATGTCAGCCCATCTGTTGTCTCCGTTGCACAGGTGGGGTTGGCGCTGACATCAGCAATGTCTCTGCGCTGCGCGCTCATCTAGGGGCCAGAGGAGGGCCACCGTGTTTACACACACCCGTGTGCCACCCCGCCAGCACTAAGTGATCAAGATGATGGCTTGCATCTGCCTGTGTGCCTCTTAGGCGTCAGCCAAGCAAACCTGCTGTCCATACCACTGGCCAGATGGGACATCTGCTGCCGCCAAGTCCAGTGTAGCTCAGATGTGTGCATCCCTGGTGTCCCCGTGGCTTCTCGCTGCGGCCTCTAGACCTTCTCGAGCATCTGTCCAGCAAATGCCACCAGAGCACACCTTCTGAGGTGTGCTCCTGAAATCTGCAGATTCAAGGCCCAACAGCTTCAGGCAACTTCAGGCAGCCACCTGCCAGGCGCAGCTGGAGCCAATAGTGGCCATGTCAGGTGCGGCTCAGGCAGCAGCACACCCTCTCAACTGCTGCCGATGCAGCTGCAGATGCGGCCTGGGGGAGATGCTTTCAATGGCCACAAGGACAGGTGAACTCGTCTGCTACAGTCAGCCCTGAGCTGCATTGCAAGGCTCCTGTCCAGCCGACCCATCAGGCTTGGCTGCTTCACGCCCTGTGCGCTGTCTGCTATGGCTTGCTGGTTCAAGCCATCTGGAGGACGGGATGTGATGTGGCCTTGAACATATGCAGGGCCAATGGGTACAGGCAGCAGCAGGGCAGCTCACAGAGAGGCCCGCCGCCTGCTGGCACGCACCAGGCAGCAGCTGCAGGCTCAGGCCCGCCGCAGCTGACGCCACAGCTGCGCAGCAGGCAGCCCACCCAGCCCCTCGCCTCCATGCACAGGTGGGCAGTGAGACCCAGGGAGATGCTGGCACTCTGCCTCCTGCGCAGCGTGCCTCTGCAGGGGGCGGCCAGCTTCAGGCAGTTTGTTGCCCAAGGTGGTGGCATGGCCCGGAACAAGGTGTTTGCCACAACTCTGTCTGGTGTGCATGCTTGCTGAGGGTCCTGCTGGGCACCACGCCGTCGTGACCTTCACGACGAGTTGTGAGGCAGCGCTGCTGTGGCTCAGGCGGCGCAGCAGTGGGGGAGGGAGCAGGGACTTCCAGCAGCACCAGCACCAGCACCAGCACCAACACCAACACCAGCACCAGCACCAGCAGCAGGCTGGCCACTTCCCCCCACAGCCTGGGGCCGTTTACCAGCAGATGCCGCAGATGAGCGCCCCCTTCTGGGGCAGCCCTGAGCAGGCGCAGGCGCAGCTGCAAAGCCAGGGAGCGCAGTTTGCTGGAGGGCCTCATGTGGCCATGATGGGGGGCCACGTGGCAGCACTGGGGGGTTTCATGCCCCTGCAGCAGTTCTTCATCCCCACGCCCATGGCGGCTCAGCCAGGACCAGGTGAGGCACACAGCAGTGGCACCTGAACTGGTGGGCCTGCAGATGTGTATCCCATCCCAGGCAGCTACCTTGTTGAAGCAGCTGGTCGACCCACTCCCATGTCAGCACAGCCAGGCCTAGGCATGAAGTTGCGTCTGAAGCCTGGATTGCAGCAGTAAGATGCCCTGGGGTGGTGCGCAGCACTGTGGCAAGGCTGCCTCATCGGCGGCTGCTGTAGTGCACTTTGCATGTCTCCGGCTCTTCCCATCAGCTCAGACAGGTCGTCACAACTCACTCGGATGTGAATGATGGGACTCAGTCAGCTGCCTGACAGAGGGGGCAATGCTGCCCCCAAGCCTGCGCTATTTCTTACTCAGTAATTTGCCACAGCAGCTGCCTGAGAACTGGCAGCTGTCACACTGCGCTTGTGTATCTGAGCTGACCGCACAGTTGCGACCGACGGGCTGCAGTGCATACGCATCAGCCTTGTGGCTCGATGCTCACCCACGGCTGACCATCCTGCACTGCCTGGTGCCAACCGCCCATGAGGCGGTGGCCCTCATGGCCCAGCCTGCCGTGCATTGGCTTCAATGCTGATGCTGACAGGCTGCCATGATCACCATGCAGCGCCAGGCTTTGGTCCACAGCAGTCCTGGTGGCCTGCCCCTGGCGTGCCTGGCATGCTCCCCTTATCGCCAGGCCAGGCAGACCCCATGCCCTTTGGGATGCCCGGCGTCGTCCCCAGCATGGCTCAGCTGTCCTCCATGGATGGCGCCCAGATGATGATGGCTCAGGCCTCAGGCCTCATGCCAGGCTTTGCACCTCCCCCAACCTCCTCCCAGGGTGGGTAGCATGACCTGCAAGCAGTGCCTTTGGATGCACATGCCTGCACAGTGGCTCCCGGGCCACAGGCCTGATCTGACAAGAGGGCTGCACCGGTGCTGTATTGCCCAGGTGGTGACAGCTGATCAATCTTGCTTGCAGGATTTAGATCAGCTTGGCACAGCTAATGCATGTGCACCCCATTCTTGCCCTCAACAAAATGTGAGCAGACTCTTCTCCCGGCCCTACTCAAGACCCTCCGCAGGATAATGTGCACATTAACTACCCCAACGTAACAGCGTTCACCTCATTGAACATACTTTCACAAGTTGGCCTAGCTGCAGCCTAAGCTGGGAGCCTCCCCTTTGCCCTTGCCACAGCACCTATAAATGTGCCTATCTGCCCTTATTGCCTCCCAGATTTCAGCTAATGTTACGATGTTTGTGTGACCATTCTCGCAGGGCCAGTGAGAAAGCAGGGCACACATGTTGCCCACCTGTTGCAGCCCTGATGTGTCATGAGATTGTTGGGCACAAGGTGTGACTGTAGGGCCATGACCAGGGTGATGGCAGAGACAGAACAAGTGTGGCAAACAAGTGTGTCAAAGGTGCACAGAACATGAGAAAGAGGTTTGGAAAAAGTGCCACATAAGGAAGTCACTGCATGCCTGGCAGCTGGCCCTACGGGCAGCTGGCTCCTCATGGGCACAGGCAGCTGCAGTAGACTGGTACACCTGGAGCATGTTCAGCTGACTGTAGAGTCAGACCTGGCAGCTTTCTAGCGATACTTGCTGGGGCTGGTGCTGCTGTCCCAGCTCCAAAGGAAGGACACAATTGTGGCATCTACAAGTCAGCCAGCACTGGCAATACATGCTGCTACACTGCCCATGCTTTGCAGACCTGAGAGCTGCCCACAACCACCTCTTTGCTCAGCCGCAACAGTCATTGCTGAGGTTTGTCTAAGCGACCTCCTGGCCAGATGGCCACCTCTGTCAGGGCAGAGCACTGGGGATGCCCAGATAGTTCTGAGTGTGCTGTGGGTCCACCAGTTGCTTCTTGTACCAGCCAATTTGAATGCAAAACTTCCTGAGTGGTATTAGACTCATGCCGATTGACCAACGCAGCGTATTGATGTAGTTGATGCTGCATACTACAGTCCCATGCTGGGCAGTGCAGAGCTTCCCTGTGGCGCTGGCTTCTGCCCACCATGTAGCATGCTGAGCCCTCCATGTAGCATGCTGAATCCTGCAGATGGTGTCCCTCAGTGACCCAGAGTTTGGGGCTATGCTGATGCTGTGTTGCAGGCAGCAACCGTACAGAGGACGACCCCAATCACACCAAAAAATTTGCCAAGAGAGACAAGTAAGGTGCCGAAGATGGGTGTCTTTAAGCTAGAGAGTTGAATAACATGGCTCCAGATGGTCTCCTTGATCAGCAAGGAAATGTAAATGCCCGAAGTGCCGCTTAGCACCCAAAAAACGGCTAATCAATGAAATCATCAGGCACGTTCCCGGCAGCTCTCGAGTGATTCGGACAGCTCGTCATTGGCAAATCAGTTACCACTGGCAAAGAGGGACTACTGGTGCGAGACTAAAGAGAGCTGAACAGTACTAGGTGAGCTGGGCATGTGCTTGATCATGCCATTGCCAATATGAAGGGCTGCCTGGGCCCTTCTGTGTGCTGATGTCAAATTCAGAGGAGCTAAGTCTATCCTCATTTGCAGCTAAAAGGGTGTAATGGGTACCAGCAAGGCAGAGAAGAGTGCTTTGGCAGAGGAGAACCTCTTCAAGGTATGTCGATTGCATGAATAATCACCTGCTGGCCATTCGAGCATCAACAGTCAGCGCTCAGCAGCGCCAAAAGGCAGGTTCTTGGTCGGCCGCCGGGGGGAAGCTAGGTGTCCAATGTGGTCCTGGGCGGCTGGCTGCAGGTGCTTGGGGTGACAGAGACAGCCTCTGACCAGGACATCATGCAGGCTTACAACAGCAAGGTCGAGGTAAGCCGCCACCAGCTGGTCAGCAGCAGCAGCTGGCTGTGCACCTCATCAGACAGGATAATTGTGTGCGTTGGCCTATGGGGGCCAGCCAGCGGCGTTCCTGGCCTCTGCGGTGCTCTCTGCTGTCTTCACAGCAGATGCACAGTCTGGCAGCAGCCTCAGCCTGAGTGACTTCTCCTGGCCCAAGCGTTTGGACGCTGACAGAGGGCAGCAGCAGATAGCAGCAGCGCTACCACAGCAAAGCCCTGGCTGTGCAGCTGGCGGCTGGTGCCGGCCATGAGTGATGATGTGGTGTCCCCCACCTTCAAGGAGGGGCGCCCTCGCTCATGCAGGGCACCCCACTGGCAAGCTGCACCTTGCTCAGTTGCTGGTGTCTCAGCCTGCCTCTGAATGGTTGATCTGTCTCTGGAGTCTGATTTACGAGCTTGTTTCAATGCAGGCTACCCCTACTGATGACCTGGACCATGTCAAGCTGCTGGAGAAGTATGGCCTGGCCTATAAGGTGCTCAGCGACCCCAAGCAACGTGAGGAGTACGCGGAGCAGATTCACTCGGGGGATTCTGAGGGCGGTGCCATGCAGCAGATGCCTGCCCAGATCAAGCAGGTGTTGGGCGACAAGGAGGTGAGCCCTGAAGGCTATAGCAGCAAACGTGTGCGGTGCTCAGTGAGTGGGACAATGTATAACGCTGTGCAGGCAGGAAGTCAGGGGATAGGCATGCCATGTGGCCAACTGTGAAGATAATGTGTGGCGTGGGCAGCCTGATGCAGCAGTGAATTGCCTCTGTTCTGGTACAATCAACCCCTTTTGCGGCAACATGCATCAAGCTTATGGTCTTCCTGGATGCCTGCAGAAGCGTCAGGAGGCTATTGGCAAGGCCATCACAGCGCTGGGCCAGATGCTGGGCAAGGGCAAGCTGTAAGAGCAATGCTTCCCCAACCCTTGTTTGGCAGTGCCATCAAGTTGTATTACACATACACGCCAATTTCTAGCCTTCCTGGAGCTGCAACAGCAGCTACAGGCTGTGCGATGCCTGCCACAGAGCTGCCTGGTCTTTTCTGCTTTGTGGCAACAGGCACTAGCTGAGCTTTGCAACCCTCCAGATAATGATGAGTGGGCAGGCCTTTTCAGACGTGCATTTCACCGCAGCATCACTTGTGATCCTGGACTGTGCCCCTTCAGGTTTGAAGAGTATGTTGGCCAGCTGGCCACAACTGCTGCTGTGGCAGGGGCATCCACAGAGGAGGGCCATGTGGTGGCACCCAGCCCCATGGCTAGCAAGACAGACAAAAAGGATCTGCATGAGATTCAGCAGGTGAGCTGCAGCTGCATCTGCACCTGTCCACCACGCACTGCTGTTTGAGGTGAAGGCTGCAAGTGGATGGTGCTGAGCAGGCAGGGTGCCCATGTCTATGGCTGTTCCTGTGGTCACACCCTGGAAGTGGTCACCAGGCAGTCTGCAGCCCTCGACCCTTCAGCATCTGCGTGAAGTCAGGCAGCATCTCCCTGAGGTGCACTGCAGGGTGCATGCCTCAGCCACATCATGGCGAGGCAAGAATACGTCTGCATACAGCTGCCTTCTGCTCCAAGGTTCTCACAGTGTGTGAGCTGGCCTGTCTGCAGCAACGTGAGGAGACCCTGGCTACAATCCTTGTCACCAAGATGAAGCCCTTCCTGGATGCTGAGTTTGGGCGTGGAGGCAGCAAGGAGGAGTTCCTGAACGCCTGCAAGCTGGAGGCCCGCAGGATGGGAGGAATCCCTTTTGGCCTGCCCATGATGCAGCTCATCGGGTGAGGGGTTGCTCTTTGGCTTGTTCAGTATGCAACGTATTGAAGTTTTGTGCCACAGCCTGGATCTTGCAGGCATTGTGTTGAGCGAGCTGGTCATGACTGCTCTCATTCTGCTCAATGTAGGCATAGGGTGGCAGTCAAATGGGCTGCAGATGTCTGCCTCCATGCTGCAGCGCCTCATGTGCCGCAACACACCAATGGTGTGATCCTACACTCCTCTGACAGCCTGTTGCCAACATTGCTGTAGGTACTACTATGAGCTGGCCACTGCTCAGCACGTGAAGGCGCCAGTCAGCGCCTGGTTCAAGAGGATGGGGGACAGCATTGCTGTCAACGTGAGCTGAGTCGATGCATGTACCAGTGCGTGTGCCGGCCGCCTGCTGCGTCTTGACAGCAGCACTCTGCCTGTGCAAGCTGCAAAAGTCCCTTAGCCTGCTGCTTGGGACCTCCCCTGCCCACCAGCCTGCACCTGTGTGCCACCTCTGCCCAGGTGGCAACACCAGGGACAGCGGGCTGCAGCAGGATTGCACTCAGGGGGGCCTGAACATCGAATGATGCCGCTCCTGCATTGCGTGCAGGCTAGCGCCACAGCTGCAGGCATTGGGGTTGCCTTCATGAAGCACGATGTGGAGGGCCTCTCCAAGAACGGGGACATCGCTGAAGCCATCAAATGTAGGAGTCTTCTGTGCACATGTCTTGTGCCTGACCCGCCTGACCATGCCCGTCCTCATGCCCTTGCCGTGCCCAGCTGCCGGGCTGGACCTCAGGAAGGCATGCGGCAGGCATGCGGCAGACACGCTCATTCAGCTTGGCTTTCCTTGTCATCCAGATTTTGAGGACAGGATGGGTTTTGCCATTACCAGTGCCTGGAACCTGGCTACTAAGGACATCCAGCAGACCCTGGATGGTGTCTGCAAGAAGGTCAGTACACCATCTGCCCTGCACCACCTGCCTGCATAGTCAGCCTGAGAAACTGCTTTGAGAGCTGGGTGCTTGAGTGGGGCTGGGCTGTCAACATATCCCGCATCTGCCAGTGCCCCTCAGATGCAACAGTGGCAGATGGGTTCTGGCTGTGTTTGTGGACACAACGCAGAGACACGGCCTTCAGCTGAGGACCTGCAGTGTGCTCCCGCAGGTGCTTCGCGACCCTGCAGTAGGTGACTACGAGCGCAAAGCCAGGGCAGAGGCAATGCTGCTGATGGCTCACATCTTCCAGGTGAGTGCCCAGCATGTTGATCTCTGTCAGCTGGCCCTGCCCAAAGAATTTCGAATTTCCTGGTCTGGCCCTGCACATTGCATATGCCACATGCATGGCCTGCCTCCTCTCCGCTGCACAAGCTGCTTTAAATCGCCCCTGAACCCTGCCTGTGTCTTTGCAGCCCAGACAATGAGCACGCTTCTTAGTGTGGTCTGCATGCACTCCCTGTGGCTCTGCTGCAGCTCATGCAGTTGCGCAGCATGGCTTCCAACCTGCCTTCAGGAGACATGTGCGGGCTGCACAGCGTGCAGGCCGCCGTCTCAGCATAGATCTGCACCCATCACTGCGCTCCTCTCCTGCTATGTAGGATGCCGAGCGCAGCAGCTACAGCATGCAGGCTGCCCTGGGTGGCACACCTGGGGGTCCTGACGGGTCCCAAGCAGTGGGCTACGCTGGGCGGGTGGAGAAGCAGTATCAGAGGGCAGGCAAGGCCGCTGCAGACCAGGCTGAGGGCGGAGTCAAGCAGTTCACAGAGCAGGTCTGCTTGTACAGTCACCGTTATAGTGTTGTATGCTTGACAGGCTGAGGGAGGGAGTGAAGCGGTCCATGGAGCAGGGGCCTGTTGGTAGCTGGCGCTTGCCTTGTTGGCGTGATCCTGAGGCTTTAAGCGAGAGCTCCAGGTATTCATGCACCAAGCGCTATGCACTACACTGGTTGACTGACGTCCTTACACAGCAAGCAATGATGCCACTGGCACACAGGCATAGATTACTTCTCATAGCACTGTGCGGCAAGGCATGAGCACCACGCAGAATGTGCAGCTGCCTGCTTGCAGGGGTTGAAGCCGGGCGCACAGAAGGCGGCAGACCAAGCTGTGCCAACCGCCCAAAAGTTCAACCAGGAGAAGTTGTTGCCAGGCGCAGACCGCGCTGCTAGCGAGGTGGGCAGGCGTGTGTTGCATGGACCTGTGCGCCTGCCATGTTTGTGTGAAATCTGGACGTATTGAGCAGCCGGTGGGGAGATTGAGCCCTGCACCCTAGCATTGACTCTGTGCCCTGTATTTGTGCTGCAGATGCAGGACCGTACCAAGCAGTTCACTGAGGATGCCCTGAAACCGGGCGCCGACCGTGTGGCTGCCCAGGCTGAGCCAACTGCCAAGAAGGCGACTGGGCAGCTCAAGGCAGGCGCGGACAAGGTTGCTCAGGAGGCGGGTGAGGCACTGCACGACCTCAATGCAGCTGGACTTCCAAAGCACCCCTTGCATGGGTGTGCAACAGTCCTGCATAGGACTTTGCCGACCTGCCAGGGGTTTACTGTGTGGCCCCCTGCACAACAAAGTGCTTTGTCAGATATCAGCAAGCCGTACCTGCTGCAAGTGACATTGTCAAGCCAAGACGAGCATGTGTGCAGTGGCCTGTGTGGCGCTTGCTGTGCCCACCAGTCTTAGCAATGTCTTCGTGCCTTGCAGAGCCCACCGCTCAGAAGTTCACTGACGGGCAGCTGAAGCCGGCTGCCAACAAGCTGGCTGAGGAGGCAGTGCCTCAGACAGAGAAGGTGACACAGGGGTACCTGAAGCCAGGAGCTGAGAAGCTTGCCAAGAATGCAGGTGAGTACTCTGGCTACCTCAAGCCATCTGTCCATCAGTCAGCATCAGTGAAGGAATTTGGAGTGATTGGCAGGGTGCCCATTGCATGGTGCCAGTGAGCAGGCCTGCCAGTGAGCGGCTGACACCCACTGCTAACCCCTTACGCCGTTTGGGATGTGCCTTAGCAGGCCCCTATACCCTCCAATGTTTCATTGTGCCTGCAGAGCCCAAGACCAGGGAGTTGATGGAGGGGCAGGTGCAGCCGGCAGCCCAGAAGGTGGCCGACAACGCTGAGCCTGTGGCTGAGGACATCATCAAGAAGGTCATCGACCCGGCAGTGGAGGTGGGCCACGCACTCACTCAGCAACACAGCTGCCACACACAGCTGCACTGGTAGCAGTGCTTTCTCAGGGTTGCTGCACAGCAGCTGTGCCAGGCATGCAAGCCCAGCAAAGATCCCACAGCATGCTTCACAGAGCGGCTTGGCAGCCTCTCCAAGCACCTTCCAAGAGTTCAGGTGCCCATGGGCAGGGGAGTTGGGCGTGCCTCACAGCCTCCGCTTTGATGTCTTCTCAGAACTTGGCATGTTGAGGTGCCACCAGGTCCTTGACCTCAAGTGCCAGCCCGCATGCTGCATGTGCAGGCAGTCCAGAAGAATGCTGAGCCCATGGCGCATGACCTAACTCAGCGCTTGACACAGCCAGCATCTCAGGCAGCTGAGAATGCGGAGCCTGCAGCCAGGCAGCTGGCAGATGAGGGCATCCGCCCGGCGGCCAAGATCGTGGCTGAGAACGCTGAGCCAAGTGAGCACCTGCACGGGGTGCCTGCACTCTCCTGCATAGCTGGACTACTCAGCACGCATGGTGCTGCATGAGCTCTAGAATGCACCTTGCAGTGCACCTGACAGCAGCAGCTTGTGGATTGCTGACTCGGGTGGCAAGGCACTGAACTGTCCTGGTGACTACTCAGCTGCCGCAGAGTTGAGGCGTTGCCCTCATGCACCACCGCGCCTCTGTATTCTCACCTGTGTTGCATGACCAGGCCGACATGCATTGTACCAGCCTGCACCCAGACTCACCTGACTGCTGCAGTTGCTGAGGGATTCAATGAGCAGACCCTGAAGCCTGCTGCCCACGAGGTGGCCACTCGGGTAGAGCCCCTGGCTGAGGAGCTCAACCGGGAACACCTGCAGCCCCTGGCAGCCGAGACGGCCCAGGCCTTTGAGGAGCAGGCCAAGGCCCTGGCTGAGGCTGTTGGGCAGCTGGCAGAGGGCCTGCCCAAGGCCATCCGCCGCGCTGTCAAGATCAACAAGGTGGGCTAGAGGTTGTGGATGTTGGTCTGGCAGGATATCTGCACAAATCACCTGAAGAGGCAGATGGGCTGCTGGGGTGTACAGGCTGCCACTGGCGAGCTTTGATTGCAACAGGCTGCCAACAGCCGTCGTCATCATCATGGTGACTGCTGTCATTGGCCATGCAACGGCAGGCAGTGCATGGCTGGCTGTAGCATAGTGTTGCGCTCAACAATTGCACTGGTCACGCCCACCTGACCAACTGCAGGGTAGCTGTCTGAAGTGCATAAGGGCATCACCAATGTTGTGCCTGAACCTCTGCAGGTGCCCAAGGAGCTGCACGAGGACCTGCTGATCATCGCAGACAAGATCGAGCCATATGCGCGCATGGTGGTGGAGAGGGCAGATCAGCTGGAGGAGAACGCTGCGGACTGGGCCGGCAAGATCGAGCCTGCCGCTGAGAAGCTGGGGGCCAAGATGGAGCAGGGTGCCCACGAGGTGAGGCTTCCCAGATTGTGCCTTCACCTTGCACAAGTCTGCTGTGGGCCTGGACGTCTCACTTCAGGCTGTCCGTAGGAGTCTGGAAACGCTTTGCACAGCCTGTCTGAGCTCATCAAGCCGGCACTTGCACCCGCCTGCACACTGTGCTGCAAGTATCGTGCACCAGGCCTGCTGCTTAGGTTTGATGTTCTTGCTTATGTTCTGCGTAGCTGCGGGCGCAATTGCACGCCGTGACCTCGGCATATGCATGCCCATGTCAAGAGCAAGCAACTTGCTGCGCGCTGGGTAGGCAAGGCCAGCCTACTCATCTTTGAGCCAGCTTGCTCACCACTCTGCAGGTGGCTGTCCGTGCTGAGCCAATGGCAGACCAGGCAGCTGAGAGGATTCAGGGGGCGGCTGCTCGCGTGGCTGCTGAAGCAGAGCCTGCAGCTGACAAGGCGGCAGACAAGCTGGTGGCCACTGGCAAAGACATCTCTGCCAAGGGGCCCAAGGTGCGATTGGTGATCAAGCCACATTTTGTTGATGTATCTGCCGCTGCACAATACGTCATGCAGCTACAGAGATTGAACACAGCCCTCAAATGGCAGGTATAATGGTCTCTTTTGGCACTTTAACAGTCCTGCACGCCCTGCTCTCCCCTGAACTCATCTGCTGCATGGTCCAGCAGCAGGGGCAGGCAGACACATCTGCCTTCACACACATCTGGTCTCAAATGGGTGCCATGGAGTGCACAGGTCATCGGCGGTTGAAATGTTGCCCATGCCATGCTGCCTGCACTGCTGTGCTGTGCAGTCTCTGAGTGGCAGCGTCAAGCAGGCAGCTTGCTGTCCTTGCACCAAAGTCCTCACCTTCGAGCGCTCATCATGTCTGATGCGATGTTGCAGGCGGCGGAAGAGGCGCAGCAGCGCGTCGAGCAGGCTGCAGCTGAGGCTGCCAGGCAGGCGCCTGAGAAGGGAGACATTGCTGCCCAGGTGGTCCGCGGGACGGCGCAGGGAGTGAAGCGGGAAGCAGTCCCCACCGCAGAGGTGAGCTGTTGCCTGCAGTTCTGTCCTGTCCTTGCCCTGCCTCTGCCTCTGGAAGAGCATCACAGGATCGGGGCTCCCCAGTGCCATGGGAACTCAGTCGTGCGGCTTTGCCTAGCTGCCCAGGGCAAGACGACTGATCAAGCCGACTGACCTGCACACTTTACTGTGCTCAGTCTGCTGCTCAATGCCCAGCACCCCTTGTGGTGCTGCTTCCCCCTGCCCTACCCTTAGCAGAGAGTGCAGCTGCACATGTGCAGCTGTATTGGCTGGCGCTGCTGTGCTGCAAGGCCCTTGCGCTTGCTGCCTGCCCACCGCCACTGAGGAGCATCTGACGCCACAAGCTGCAACGACTGTCCTCCTGACCTCACCCCTGCCCTGCCTGCAGTCTGTTAGTAAGGACGCACAAAAGGCTGCTGCAGCAGTGGGTGACGCCGCTGTCCCCCTGGCGGACAGGGCAGCGCATGAGGCAGAGAGCGTTGCGCACACAGTAGGTTTCCCTTGCTGCTGTTCAACGCAGGTGCAGTCGCTGCATGCTGATGCTGCATGAGTGCCCACTGAGCCTTGCCCACATGCCATCCAGAAGGCGGCTCAGGCAGGCTTTCGCCCATTGGCAGCGCTGCAAAGCAGCGCTTGTGGCGGACTGTAGCCAGATGTCTGCTGCCTTCATTGCACCATGCCATGGTTTTGCAGGCTGACACAGGCCAGCAACTCTGACCGCTGATGTCCATGCTGCAGGTCCAGGAGAAGGCCCCCCAGGCAGCAGAGGAGGCATCGCGCAACATCAACAAGGGCGCCTCAGAGGTGTGCTGGAGCCTGGCCTTGCTGTCAAGTGTCCCCCCACCTCCCTCCTGCACCGGCCACATACCCTGCGTCTGTTGCCTGAGCCCCGGAACGCCTGGCTGCCCCACAGAACTACTCTTTTGCTAGTGTCTTGTCCAGCGTGCAGCTGCAGTGCCGGCAAAGAGAATCGCCTGCAGGTGGCAAACCAGGCGCGGCCTCGTGCTGATGAGGTGTCTGAGAAGGTGGAGGGTGCTGCCCGCAATGTGGCTCAGAACGCTCGCCCCATGGCTGACAAGGCCTCTAAGCAGCTCAACGCAGGGGCACAGTCTGCTGCAGGCAAGTCTTGTTAGTAAGGCGCCCTGAGAGGCAACATTGTGTCATCCTGTAGCATCGCAGCGCTAGTAGCCACCGGTGGAAGCCAGCGTCATCCCATGTAGTTGAGTCTCAGTGCTTGACACGAAGCCAAACATCTTGCCTGTTGCTGCAGAGGATGTGGTGAAGCCGGGAGCCAAGCAGGCTGCTGACCAGCTCGAGCAGGGGGCGCAGCAGACACGCGACCAGCTGCCAGGGGCTGCTGACAAGGCCTCGGACAAGCTGAAAAAGGGGGCCAGCACAGCTGCTGACAAGGCCCGCCAGCAGGCAGACAACCCTCCTAACCTGAAGGGCGCAGCCAAGAAGGCCACCGACAAGGTGTCTGGTCAGGAGTAGATGTCTACAAGTGACTTGGATAGAATCATTTGAGTTTGCCTTCTGCTTTGGTCCAATGCATGAGTCGCCAGTCTTGCTCCTCCTAGGATTATTGCAATTTTGACTCTTCAAGTTTCCCACACTGCCTGCTATGAAGACTCTGCCCATCCAGCGTGTGCCTCACATGTCTGTGCAAATCTTAAACTGGCTTGGTGAAGAGGCCTGGCTGGCAGCATGACATCGCACATGGACACTGTCATGTTTGGAGTCGATCATGGTCGATCATGTCCCAGAAATCTGGCTTTGCAATGCATCAGACAGACTCCACACCTGTCCGCCAGCTGCTGCTGGAGTGCAGTATTTGTGGCAGATGCATGCCTTCCACTTCTGTGTAACCCACTTCACAGGGTTCAATGTTGGCAAGTCCGGCAGTAGTACGTGGTGTGATTGGGGTGAGATCAGCCTGCTGCAGAGCAGGCTTTGTGCCATGCTTACTGCTTTGAGGAGGCCCAGGCAGGTGTCAAGGGTCAAGCCCCGATTCATTGTGCACCATCACCATCTGACATTGGCACACATCCCATCAGCATGCTTAAATGTTGGCAAAGATCTGTTGGTATGAGCACCCCCTGGGGAGCTGGCCGGGCTCAGTAACCCAGCAAGCCTCCCTGAGTCCTTGACTGGACATGCATGGCAGGTGGGGCTGCCACAGTTACAGAGCAGCTGATTGACACAGCCGCACAGCTGTGGACTCAAGCGCCAGTGCTCCAGCCAATGGGTCGCTGAGCACCAGTGTCAGACTTATCCAGTCAGCTTCTGGCATCCTGCTTGCGTGCCTGCCAGACAGTGAGACCACAGACTCACAAAGGTCCTTCCCTGACAGCTCTGCCTTCTGTCAACTGCAGCGTGCTATGGCTGACAGCAGCTTGGTGGAGACAGCGGCCGCCCAGGACAGGGCCGCCCAGTAGAGGGCTGCCGAGCAGGAGGCTGCCAGGCGGGAGGCTGCCAGGCGGGAGGCTGCCAGGCGGGAGGCTGCCCAGCAGAGGGCTGCCGAGCGGGAGGCTGCCAAGCGGGAGGCTGCCCAGCAGAGGGCTGCCAAGGCTCTCCACCAGTGGCTTACCCAGCCAGGAGGCTGCCCAGCAGGAGGCTGCCCACCAGTGGCTTACCCAGCAGGAGGCTGCCCAGCAGGAGGCTGCCCAGCACACGGACGCCCAGCACACGGCTGCGGCTGCCCAGCACAGGGCTGTCACCAAGCGGACGGCTGCCAAGCAAGAGGCTTGGCTGCAGCACCTTTACATGCACTTTGACTGCAGCTGACACTGGCTTTTGTGAATTTGCTCAAACAACAGGTTCTCCACAGCATTTCCTGTGGTTCATTTTGAGTAGAGTCTCCACATTTGTTGTTACCCCTTCAGCCTGCATACGTGAGCAATGCAAACATCAGGTTCTGTGCTCCCAGGTTCTGTGTCCTGCTTCACGTCGGGCACAGCAGCTGCAGTTGCAAGTGGGCCTCTGCCCCCACAGAAGTCCCTCCCCCGCCACCTCAACTTGTCAGCAGCAGCAGCAGCTCAGAGGCCCACCAGGGGCTGCTGCTAGGCAGCCTGGGCAGCAGGGAAGGCCAGCCTCATGCTCCTCAGCTGAGGCCGCGAGTTCAAGACTGCCAACCCACAGACGGCCATGTCATTCTGCAGAAGACATGCTGAGAGCAGCCGTTGGTTCATACAAGCAGATGGCAAAGGCGTCAGCATTGCAGATGTCCCTGCGGCGGTCCACCAGGGCTCCAAACTGTTTCTGGTGTGAGCTGTTCTGCCAGATGACCGACTGCGGCCACTGCCAGGTCACAGGCAGCATCTGCAACACGGCAGGTCGCAAGGACTAAATGACTGACTGCCTGTCAGGAAGAGGGCAGGAACCGTCACGGCCAACAGGCACACATTGTCATGCATGCTGTCGTGGGAGGAGCTGTCCTTGCTGGAGCTTCCAAGACGCTGCAGCCACCACACGTCACAGCAGCGCTCACCTGTTGATGGGCTTCTTTGCCTTACTTCAGGAAACCTCCCAACATCTATCAACAGCTTGCGCAAACGGTGTAGGATGGCTCCGCCGTCAAACAGCCTGCCTCCTACAACCTCCAGGACCCAAGCAGCGCCATGTCATGCACAGCATTCAGGCTAGGTCATCATTATTTTTAACAGCGAACGGCCTACTCTCCTTCTGTGCGATTCAGCCCCTGCACCGCTCACATCTGCAGCCTTCAGCCTTCAGCCGTCTGCAGATCGCACATTGTGCCATCTCAGCTGCGTTGGCGTCAGGCTGCCAGCTGGCCCCTGCCTCGGCGCCAACTGCAGTTGCACCTGGGGGCAGAGGCCCCAGGGCTTGATGATCTACACATTCACCAGCTTCAGCACCCTGCACCAGCTTTATGTCGCCCTGCTCAAGGTGGCAATATCCAGCGCCGTGCTACTCAGCGTGCTCGTGAGCTTGGACCGCCTGTGGAAGGTGGGCAAATGGCTCCAGGTGCAGCTAACCATTAGCTTGACAGGCCGCAAGCCGGAGGACGCCTTTCAGAATGCACCGCTGCCGGATCCCAATCAGTACAGCCTCGTCTACCCGCGAGTGGCTGTGCAGCTGCCTATGTTCAATGAGCGGGCAGTGTGCCAGGCGATCATCGACTCCGCCTGTGAGTTGTACTGGCCAAGGAGCAGGTTCAAAGTCCAGGTGAGCCGCCCATCTGCACATGCATGGCCGCCCTGCGTTGCTGGGAGCATGCAAGCAACCTTGTTTTGTCTGTTTGCAGCATGTGTGGCGCTGATGAATCTGATGCATTCCTTGCTGCACTTTGCAGGTGCTGGATGACAGCACAGATCGTGTGACCAGAGACCTTGTGGATGACAAGGTGCTGGAGTGGAGGGAGCGCGGTGTTGATTGTGAGGTCCTCAGACGCACCAACAGGGCAGGCTACAAGGCTGGCGCACTCAAGGAGGTGTGCAGGGCAGGCAGTGCGGTTGCCCTCCCTCATTTCAAGCGCAGTGTCAAGGTTACAGCATGCTGCCCTGCAATGCTGCTGCTGCTCTTGATGCGGCTGCCCTGCGGCAGCCTGCTGCCAGCAACGTGGCTGTGCTGCACTCCCCTGCGCTCAGCTTGGTTCATGCACATGCCTGCAGGGGCTGGAGAGGCTGTCACAGTTTGATTATGTGGGCATCTTTGATGCTGACTTCAAGCCTGACCCAGACTTCCTGGTGAGATTTGACTTGCACTGAACCAGAACTGGCAGCATGCCCTAGCCCAGCGTGAACTGCCACACTGGCCTTGGAGCAGCCGCTCCTCTGCACTCCAAGATTCAAAACTTTACATCATGCACTCTGTTTCAAAAGTTATTTACGCCATGCAGGTGCTCACCGTTCCCTACCTCATTGACAACCCTGAGGTCGGTTATGTCCAGGCAAGGTGGACCTTTGCAAACCCAGACGAGTCATACCTCACAAAGGTGCGCGCTGCAGTGCAGTGCAAGGCTGCTGCTGCCTGCCTGCTGACGCTGCGTGGCAATGCCATTCAAGTCACGCTGCATGGCAGTGCTGCATCTGGCTCTGCACCACGTGCGTCCTTATGCAAGCATGTGCTGTGCCTTCCAGCAACATGTGGCGTGAAAGCCCATGCTACCACAGCTGCTGCTGCCGCTGACTCTTCTCCAGCCAGTGCTGCTCTCCCAAAGCGGGAGGTGTGGAAGCCAGCCATCTTGTCAGGCTGAAAGCATAACGGCACTGCAGCTGCTCCTGTTGCTTATGCAGCATGTGTGTACTGCCACTATGTGAGGCCTGCGAGCCAGTCGCCCTGTCATGCTGCTCCGCAGCTGCTGCGCCTGCCTGTCATTAAACATGTGCTTCATTGCCAGACTGGACGCTGGGAAGCAAGCCTCAATGTCACAAGCACTCTGCAGCTGCTGTGTCCCCAATTTTGTCATGTTCACCCTGCTTCAGGCCCAGGAAATCTCTTTGAACTTCCACTGCAAGTGTGAGCAGTACGTCCAGTTCGCCTCGGGCAGCTTCTTCAACTTCAATGGCACGGCAGGTGGGACAGCAAGCTCCATCTTGACTGTAAAGATCTGCAGCGCTGCAGATGCACTGCAGGCCCCCAGCGTGCATCATGAGGGAGGCACCTGCAGGAGGCCCAGCCTGCAGCTTGCAGCACAGAGCATCAAGCGGTCTGGCTGTGCAGCAGGCTGCTGCAGCTGCAGGCCGGCAGCCTGCAGGCCAGTAGGCTGCCTGCTCCTGTCAATGCGGAACATTTCTGCCTTGCACAGCAGCTGTGGGGCTGCCTGTCAGGAAGCCCTGCCTGCAGCACCCGCTGGTAGGCATGCAGGCTGCAGCATCAAGGGTGCAGGCATCCGGCCAAACAATTAACCTCATCAAACCCCCTGCACTGCTTGCGCCTGCAGGCATCTGGCGGCGCAAGACGATCGTCACAGTGGGCGGCTGGAAGAGTCGCACGACAGTGGAGGACATGGATCTCTCGCTGAGGACGTATGTCAATGGCTGGAAGGCCATATATCTGACAGACACCACCTGTATCAATGAGGTGGGCAAAATGTAACATTCTGAGTGCTGCATTCAGCTGTGCTGAATCATCAGTCAGCTCATCTGCTCAGCCCCAGCTCTTGGCAGGCTGGGACAGGGAGGCCACTGACCGAAAGGGGTGCACCCTGCACCCTTGAGGTGCGCAAAAGCCAAGCCTTGCAGGCTGTGGTTGTGAGTGTTGCCAGCAGCTGCACAGTGGCACAGCCTCAGTGCATGGCAGGCTGTGCATCTTAGTGTGGCAACGTCTGCGCAACTGCACAGCGTCAGCGCATGGCAGGCTGGGGATAGGACCACTGACTTGTGCGACTGGCTGGGAGGTGCACGTCTGAAAGCATGAAGCGAGCTGTAGCGTCGTCAAGGTGGGCCTCAGCCTCATGTGTAGTAGAGTGTCTGGTCGCCACTTGTTGATTCGCACCATCCGTCAGTAGCATTATGTCACATCTTGCGGCAGATTGCTGGCATGCTCTTTCAATTGGAGAAAGCATGTATGTGCTGTCAACCTGCCAGAGCTGTAGAGGTGGCATCATAGGCCTCGCTTGCACATGAGCTGCACAAATGCGTACTGTGCTTATCCACTTCTTGGTCATGTTTACTCACACCCGGAGCCCGGTTAGTCGCAGCACTGCTCTGTGTGGTGTAGCCTGTGCGGAGCAGGCACTGATTCTGCCTGTAGCAGCAGCAGGCATGCTCAAACAGCATTCCACAGAACATTGGCGCTGTAGAGCTGCTGTAATACGGCCACTGTGCGGCTGCAGAAAAGACTACAGTGGTTCCTTGTCTGCGACTCAGCCTCAGCTAGAGCAGGAGTTGGTGCTGCTGGCCTGTTCCTGCAGATGGTTGCCCCTCTTGCAGATGTGCTGCAAGCCATGATCAGAGCTTGCAACTGCTCAGTTGTGACTGTGTGGTTCCTGTACTTGATTGCAGCCTCCAGGTCTGCCTTGCAGGCTGCAGCAGCGCTGCCCCCCTGCGCTGTGTCGCAGACTGGCCAATGCCGGCCTCTGCTGACCCATTCTACATGCATGCTGCTTTGCACTGTCAGTTAAGGCTGCCTTCTCCTGTGCCTGCAGCTCCCCGCGAGCTTCTTTGCGTACCGCAAGCAGCAGCACCGGTGGACCTGCGGGCCGGTGCAGCTGTGGCGCAAAGCGGCTGTGGACATCTGGGACTCCAGTCTGCCCATGATCTGCAAGCTGGACCTCATCGTCTGCTACTTTGGCATCCGCAAGTTCGCCACACACTGGGTCTCCCTGGGCTTCTTCTGCACCCTGGTGCCCCTCAGCATCTTCACCCCAGAGGTGAGTGCCTCAGGCAGGCGGCGCACATCAGCAGCTGGCTGCAGATCACTCCTGCAGTTGCAGCCGGCGTGGCGCAGGCCTGCAGGGCGCCGTCTGCTGGCCAGGTCATGACATCAGGTGCATGGCAGCAGCCTCTGTGCCTGTCAGCAACCAAGCTTGGGCCTGCTGCTTGCTCTTGTGCCCGTGGTGGAGTCAGGGCATGCCCGCCAGTAGTTGTCTCACCCAGCTGCCAGCCTTTTACATGATCACAGCCGCCCACGTGCTGGGTGGGACAAAAGAGCGGGTGACCGCCAGCCTGGCGCTCCCTCCTGCTGGCTGCCTCCTCCCTGAGCACTGCTGCCTTCCCATGCTGCAGGTGTCGATACCCCTGTGGGCGCTGGTGCACCTCCCCGTGGTCGTCACAGTGACAACCGCAATCTTCACACCCAAGGGCTGGCTGCACTGCATCCTATACGTGCTGTTTGAGAATGCCATGGGGATCGTGAAGATGGGCGCAGTCATTGCAGGTGAGGCTCGAAGAAGCAGGTGTCTGGGGGCTGGCATGCCCTGTGTCTGGTACATCGGCCGGTGCTGAAGTGTCAAAACTATGACACCGCCTGGGAGCCAGCAGGTCGTCATCAAGTGTTGGCCAGCATCAAGTAGTGCTGTCCGGCATCAGCGCGTCGGGCCTGAGCAGCCTGGCACTGTCCAGTTCATTCTCAGCCGGTGGGCCATGCCCGCCGCACCCTGCTGTCAGTTGTTGCCTGTCTGCACAGGGGACAGCCTCCGGCGCGCTGCACAGTTGTGTGCGACAGGCACCTGTGGCAGCCCTGGGCATAGGCAAGCTGGGGGTGCTGCCAGCAGTGTGTCCCAGGTGCAATTTGAATAGAGTGAGCCTGCTCCCTTCACCCTGCAGGCATGCTGGACCTGAAGCATGCCCAGGAGTGGGTGGTCACCACCAAGCTGGGCTCCTCAGACAAGAGGCCCGGCACCCAGACCCCCACTGTGCCCGTGCGCACCTGCCGCTTCTACGCTGCTGAGATGATGTTCAGCATGTTCGTGCTGTCAGCCGCTAGCTACGGCGTCTTCAGCGTCAACAAGTGGAGCTTCAGTGTATTCCTTACATTGCAAGGTGAGCCGCACATTTTCAGGTTGATTGTGCCAGCTGTGTGTTGAGAAGCCTAGTTAGATAAACATGGGCCTTCTGAGAACAGCCAGTGGTGCCCTGCACAGCTTGCTCTACTGCGAGCCCATGTGCTGGCTCAGCCGCTGTGCTTCAGAAGCTGGTTCCTACAGGCTGCAGGCGTGCTGCTGTGCGCCTCCGCGTGCAGGTTGTGGCTCCTGCTCTGTGCGTGTGGCCTGCGCGACTTGAAGCATTCATGAGCTTATAGCTGCTGGTCCCCAGCACAGGCCTCACGCTCTGCCAGCTTCCTTGCCCAGCCCTGCGAGTGCCATTCCTGCAGGCCTGGTCTTCTTCGCCTTTGGCCTCAACATGGTGGACTGCGGCGGCCTGCTAGGGGGCCGCCTGGGCAAAGATGCCCAGAAAGTGGTCAAGGCTCGGGCAGACCCAGGCATCGGGCGCACGATGACTCTGTGAGCGGTAGCAGACTGGCTGTGAGGCTTGGCGCGCCAGCTGCGGATGAGGCTGTTGCCAGCCCAGTCAGTCATGACCATGCAGCACACGAGGAAACAGCAGGGCCGCCCTGCCCCTTCCTGATGCGCTTGCCTGGCGCGCACTGGCCGCCAATGCCGGGCACTGGGGTGTGCTGCCCCAGTGTCGCAATGTCTGACAAGCGCTAGCTGGCAGCACGCCCTGGCCCCAGTATTCAAGTAGCAAGTATCACACAACTCCCACTCTTTTTATCTAGCTGGCACATTCAACGGACCGTGTGCTGGAAGCGCCACTGGCTCACCGTCCACTGTGCCTTACCCCAGATCCTTTCACCAGTCTCAGTAGGCAGTAGCACTTGAGTTGTGCCCTCAGTGTGTGTCAGCAGCCCCTCACAGACAGGATGACCACCTTTTGCTGATACTCTGGCGAGAAATGAACACGACACCAGCCCAACAAATGATTCAACCCTCATTCTTGCAAGTCCATCTCTCTTTCAACACATCCTTGCCACCTGCCTGTGTCTGTCTGAATCTCCTTATCATTCAACAGCCACCCCTTGCCCGCTTTGGCTCCTTGAGTGAAATGCTGAGCCTCAGCACACCTTCATTATTCATCCACCTCTTTCACATAGTGTCAAAGAAGTAAGCAAACGCTTGAGGGTTGCCTCTTTCACACATACGTTCACAAACATGCAGGAGTGAGTCCTGTCGTGGAACTTGATGCTGGGTGCAGGATGCTGTCATCACCAAGCTGTCTGGGCGCTCTCTCAGGCACTTGGGCAACCTGTGACAAGACTAAAGTGGACGCCCATGCTCATCTGGGTTTGAGGTTCTAGCACGGAGTGCATCTCCCTCCTTATTGGCGGTTTCAGGCTGGAGCAAGCCTCTGGGGACACCTGCAGCACCATGGGTGCTCCTTGCGGGCTCTGGAATGGACACATGCTTCTGGCAGCATGCTGGACATGATCAGCTGGTACAACAGCATGGTACAGCGGACCCACTTGAAGTGACACAGTGTCATTCATTTCGAGATGGGCCTGGCTCTCGTCCGGCACTGGCTCTCTGCGATGCCCGCTCCTGGTGTGCTGCGGCTGATCTGCTTCTGAGTCAGTTTGCCAATCGCAGCTGATGCGCCCACTGCCAGTCCTACCAGCACAGGAGCATTCGATGCCACAGCAGCGGCAACGCAGGCTGGGCAAAACATGGCCACCACAAGCTGAGCAAGCTGGTTTTCATTTGATTTCTTCCATTCTTGGCACTTTGAGTGACAATGCAGGCAGAAGACAGTGGCAGCTAACTGAAATAGGCGCCTTTCTATGCTGGAATTTCATGGATGTAGGCTCCAGCACATGTCTTCGGCTTGCAAAGCTATTGTCAGGATGCAAATGAGCCAGAAAGCGTCAGCATGGTGTTCAGTGGTTCAACAGCCAACTCAATGCCGCTGTGTCCGGGGTGGCAGCTTGAAGGGTTGCAGTGTGGGCGAGCCAGGCGGCTGCGGCTTTGTTGGTGTATCTGCCGCCGTGTGACTCAGCGCCCTCTTCATCATCTCAGCAAACACTGCAGCAGCAGCAAGCAAGCACTCAGCAGGTTCAGCTGCAAGGTGCGACCACTGCAGCCTGCGCACCCACCCAGACAACATGAGCAAGCACGGCGAGGTTCTGTGAGAACCGGTGGGACAGCGCAGGCGATCCACATGTGAGACGCCATTGCACGCCACACTTCCACAGCAGCCAGTGCAGAGAGCAGCAACTTGCAAGGGCACAGCCAGGTGCTGTCAGGACCTGCACTCAAGCGCAGGCCCTGCCCTCATGTGACAGCCATGCGCATGCATGAATCCTCCCACGCCTGCCGACAGCTCGCTGCAGTATGCACTGCACTGCCACCCCTCATCTCCAACCTCTGCCCTGCACCTGCCAAGTCAAGACAGCCCAGAACACTGTGCACACGCACTTCAATACACACAGAGCGTGAGCCACATGGAACGCTGCTGTGCACCCCAGCTGGACACCTGCCCCTGCCACTGCTGAGCAGCTCAGAGGCTCTGCAACTCTGCACATGTCTGACAGCAAGGGGCGCCATTCACCTGCCAGGTTGACAAACTCCACCAGGGTCACATTGGGCGCCTGCTCCTGCTGCCCGTACCAGTCCACCACGCTCATGCCCCGCGTCTGGGTACCATGCAGCTCCACCTCACAAAAGTACTGCTGGCTCTCCACGATGAGGGAGTTGTCGACTGCCAGCGCCAGGGCCAGGGGGTCACAGGGCACCCAGCCCCACTCGGGGCGTTTGGACTTCATGTAGGCTGTGCTGTTGGCCATGCACGCGTTCATGAAGCGAGCCGTCGGAGTGTTCTGCAGGCAGCCTGAGGGCATATCAATGTCCCGGCCCTGGGCTCACCCACCACCCCGCCATTGATTGGCAGGCTGTGCTCAAGTCCACAGGGCAAGCCTGTCTGCAGACAACTCTGGAAGTGATGTCAGTGCCAGGAGTACTGGTTCACGTGACACTTGGCCTACTCTGCAAGCTTGTTGGGAGCAGTGTAGTCAGGCCAGCACTGCAGCCAGCATTGCGAGCAGCCTCATGGAAGGCTCAGGACCGCAGGCAGGTGTCCACCACTCAAGCAGCACAGTTGAATGACCAGGAGAGCTCTATGGCCCTGCCCCCATTCAAACAGGTTGTGCAGAGGTTCCTACCTTTGACAGCCAGTTGTCCACAACGGGCCAGGGCGTGGCATGTCGCACAACGCAGTCCCAGGTGACCAGGACTGTCATGGGGAACTGCAGCACGAGGAGGGTCAGAACCATCTCTGCAGAGTCATCTGCACAGGGTCCAGGCCTACATGCCTTGACAAGCACAGCCAAGGTGTCAGCTGCACAGGGTAGCTGCCCGCAGTGTTAGCGCTTCCACCCGCTTGAGCTGCCCACCCACATGTTCTCAGCATGAGGCAGGCAGCACGACCATGCTCAGCAAGCCACACAGCTGCCGAGCCGGCTGCACGCCTCTCACACGACAGCCACTTTGCCAGCTGCACAAGGGGTACTGCAATTGCAGGCTGTCTGCCCACCTTTTTGAGCACCAGGTGGGCGGCCTCTGGGTCCACGTGGAAGTTGAACTCTGCTGTGGTGGTGATGTTGCCCTTGTGCTCGGCTCCACCCATGACGTACAGCCCCTTCACTGCGGCGCAGGGGAGGCAGCAGCGCCCTCAGTGCCCTCAGCCACAGGTGCCCCCAGAGTGCTGGCCTGCCCCGTCTTAGACCCACGTCAAAGCAGCGCACGAGCGGGGACAACTACAGGCACAGAGGCTGGGGAAAATTGCTCTCAGCGATCAGCATGGGCAAGTCATCCAGGTGCCTGTCCTCGAGCAGGCGGCAGTGTGAATTGTGACCACAAGCATCGGCCTCAGGTTGTGCAGGCTGGGTGCCCTTCGGCAGGCCAGAGGTCCTTCGAAGCTGCAGCATCTCAGGGTCGATGCAGTGCCTGCCAGGTGGTCACCTAGTCGGGGAAGGTTTGGCTCTAGTTTAAGGGCGAGGGCAATGTTGGTGAGCGGGCCTATTGCCACCAGCAGAAGCTCCCCTGGAGCAGCCTTGGCTGCCTCCACCAGCTTGAGGGGAGCAAAACCTGCAGGGCAGAGGCATCAGATGTCGGGGCAGAGACAGCCTAGGCCGCAATATGCTCTTGTGTGTAGCTGGGTTGGCCCCAGCCAGCAGCTCAGCAGGCCAGACATGGAAGGTGCACCCCATACACTGGATGTGTCATGCACACCCAGGTCTGTATGGCACTGGAGGGGCCGGGTCAGCAGCTTGCCAGACCAGATGCAGAACATGTGCACAGCCAGCAGGCGGAGGGGTGGTCTCTTTGTGGCCAAAGTTGCCCTGGCCAGCAGCTCATTAGGCCAGATGCACCAGGCCACACATTGTGCGGGGCAGCTGAAGTGAACACTGCCAGCAGCTCGGCAGCACCTTTGCTAGCTTGCAAACTGATGCTGGCAGCTGTTGGCCCTGCATCTGGCTGGTCTCCAAGGCCGTCCTCGCCGTGAAACTGCATAGCAAGAGAAGCAAACAATGCTATTGGATGTCATGCGGGCAGTGGCGTGCTGTGGCTAGCTGATTATCGCAAAATGTGGTTCAACCCAGGGCCTGTGAGCTATTGGAGGCCTGGGCAGTAGCGAAAGCGTAAGCGGGACGCTCACTGTCTGCTGCTGGCTCACGTAAGAGGCATTGATGGCCTTTCCTAGCAGCGGCTCGTCTGCTCCAGCATAGACAGGTATGTCTGCCCTGCAGAGCAATCCATGATGGGCAGAGATGAAAGGGTGAGCACCATCCAGGCAAACTTTGGGACATCTTTTGATGGGACAGCATCTGCCACAGCAGCAAGGCTGCGGCTTGCAGGCATGCCCGATGAGGGCACAAGGACGAAGTGACGGCCTGCATGTGGCTGCAACAAAGGCGGTGCATCCGCTGGTGCCACACACATGAGATTCATGCGGCCCGGACCTGTTGCATAGCGTCAGCAGCCGCGTCAGGTTCCTCACCACTTTGATGACCTCCTGCATGCATGCAAACACAGCTGAAGCTGCATCGAAGCGTGTCAACCAGGAGTGCACAGAAAGTGGCCTTACTCACCACATTGCCATGCACTGCTGATATGGCCTCTACATGCACGCCTGGCTGGCTCAATGCTATCAGAATTGCCTGGGCGTCATCCACACCAGCATCTGCAGCCATCATCATTGCAGATGACCATAAGGTTGGGGACTGTGCTGCAAATGCAATAGTAAAGGTTACCGCAGTCAATCCAGAGCCGCTGTGATGCTGCCTGGGCGTCAGCTGTGTTGCTGGACAAGGAAATGCTGGCAAGGCCTGTCTGCAAGTGGCTCATGCCTCTTCGGCCAGAGTGTTGTAGCCAATGACAGGGCAGCCTCCCCTGGCAGATCACGCGGCGCAGCAATGCAGGTGCCCAGGGGCACAGCAGCGCCAGCTTGAAAGCTGAGATCTGGGTTTTCAGTTGCCCTGATCCCAGTCGATTCACTGAACACTGCAACATCCCGGGAGCTGAGAACTGATTGATTGCCTGTGAGGGACCAGCAGACCGCCAAAGATGGCTGCCTGACCAGGTGCGAGATATCTGACGTTGCTGAACTTGCAGCTGCCGGTCCCGTGTTGCTTCTATGATCGCTCCCGTTCGACATTGATCAAGGAGAGTAGAGCTGGAGCACGTCAGGACTTGCACTGCTCTCTTCCGACACTCATTTCTGTGGCCATCCCAAGCCAGCATGCCCAGGGAGGCTGCACTGCAGTTCCCAGATTCTGATCTGGGGCACCTGGCATTGGGTTGCATGTTTGCGCCAGGCCCTGTACAATGACATGCAAGGGCACAAGCCAACTGCGCTGCTCAAAACATTTCCACCGCTGCTATGTATGATCTGTTTGCCTGCAGGCATCTGCGCAAGCAGTCTCATGGTAACCTGCTTCAGGTCAGCCCCTACCGCAGTACTTGGCTGAAGCTCATCCACTGGCACACTGACGGTACAAACAGGCCACCGTTTCCAGTGCCATGCTCTCTGGGCATGGACCTGCACGTTGCGCCTGTCACCCAGATGTCGCTACCAGTGCATTTGCCACGGCTGGCCCTGCAGGACCAAGCAGCGACCACAGCACATCGCTATGACAGCCAGCAGGAGACAACTACAACACTGAGTCAGCATGGCTGATGCTGTGGGCCTTGGCGGCCTGCACGACTTAGGCTTCTATGTATGTGACCTATGCCAGGAGCAGTGCCAGCAGAATGAGGAGCTGAATGCTCTTGGTGAGGGCTGTTGAGAAGCCCAGCTGCTGCAGGCGGTGCCAGGGCATGAGATGCCGAGATGTGGCGTGCCCTTGTTCTGAGCTGCTGCACTGCATCTGGGCACGTCATTGTCTGCCAAGAAGGCTGCCGCTGAAGTTTGCCCAGCCAGGCATCCAAGCATGCTAAGATCCTGCTTGTCTGACCTGCACTTCCTGCGCAGCCTGCTGGCCTTTCTCTTGTAAGCTCTGGTGCAGCCTGCCCACAAGATGCCTGCCACTGCAGACTGCACTTTTGGCAACTGTCCCAAGGATGCATCTGTGTACCACCAAGACTGCCTGGAGGCTTATCTGAAGAGCATACGGCTTGAGAGGTGAGGGTGTGTGCACAGTCTCTGCCTGGCAAGGACAGTGGGCAGCTTGCACACAATCTCTTTCGAGCCACAACCTCAGAGAGACATATACTCACAACAGACAGATACCATGCTCAGACGGCTCCGGCAATGCAGCCTGGCATCCCTCTGGCTGCTCGCAGTAGCTGATGCAAGCCCAGTTCACGCACCCATCCGTCCTGGCATCTTACTGCAGGAACCGCAAGACTGGGTACAGGTGCCCACGAGGTTCTGGAAAGCACTCGCGGTTCCCTGATCAGTGCCCTGGCAAGGTGCGGCTGAGCCTCTGGGTGCCACGAGTGCTGGGAGATAGCTGTCCAGCTGCGCACTTGTCACTACACAACAGCCTGTCTGGCTGGGCTGTGGTGCCTGCCTAACAGGGCCCTTTGCCTTGCTGCTGCAGATCAGCAAAAGCCACCCCATACACACCCGAAATGAATGTACCAAGAAGAAAAGCAAGGTGCGCAAGCTGCTGACTGCAAAGGCAGAGCCTGGCAGCTGATGTTGAGCGCAGATGGCGAGCCCTCCTCTTCTTTATGCAGACCAAGCAGCCTGAGCCCCCGCAGCCAGCCAAGCAGAAGGGGACAAAGGCAGCAGAGGCCAAAGCACCAGCCAAGGGCGGGGCAGGCGCAGCTGCAACTGGCAAAGCCATGTGAGTTGCCCGCTCGCCACCCATGCATCCAGTGGCCCACGCTATGCCTGTCAGACAGGGCCCCTTGGCCCCAGAAAGACCTCGCCACAAGGTGCCTGCATCAGGTCTTCATAGCATGGAAAGGTTTGCACGGCTTGCACCAAGCCACTGCTGCATGTGCAGAGCATCTGCCATGCACTGCTCTGCCGTACCCCGCAGGGCTGGAACGGCCAAGCATGCTGCAGCTCCTGCCGCCATGGCGGCTGCCCCTGCCAGGATGCAGAAGATGGTCTCAGTGGTGAGCAAGGAGCAGCAGCTCAAGGATGCCAAGGCTGCCTTCCGGCAGGAGCTGGGCCTGAAGGCCAGCCCACTGAGCAGTCGGGCCAGCAGCCTGAGGCCTGCCCAGGGGCCCGGCGCCGGCAGGACCGCATCTGCAGGTGACCACCTGGCCACCTCACGGCAGGCAGCTGCTGCCACCCAAGGGGCCCTGTTCACACCCTGCACCCATGCAAGATGACTGCAACCTGCCTTACAGATGATGTGCCACCGATTTGCGTGGCAATGGCAGGCCGTTGCCTGGGCCTGCTGCAGCTGGGCTGTCTCTCAGATCAGCTCGCCGACCAGCTGGGCAGCACCATGCCATTGCTGCAGGAGGCCACAGCAGTGTCTGGAGCCAAGGAGGCAGCAGACCCCTGGCTGCCAGCGGGCCAGGCCGCAGCACCGGCGCCAGCGACGCGAGCAGCAGCAGCACCAGTCAGAGTCGGGGCAAAGCACAGCAGCAACGCCAGCGTAGCGCCAGCCCACCCCCAATCAACTCTGAGGCGGTGTTTCCCACAGTGGCAGCTGCCGTGGCGGGCCATGAGGCCAAGCAGCCTGCAGCTGCACAGGCATCCCATCCGCAGGGCACGACTGCAGGCGGGCAGCACATGCAGACGAGCTGGGTCAAGGTGGCGGGAGCTGACCAGGTGAGTAGCGCTGACCCGAAGCCTGCGTTCCTCTGACGCCTTGACGATCCAGCAAGCTTGGGTCCAGCGGCCCTGGGAGCAGTGACAGAGGCCCACACCTTGTTGACAACACCCAGCGTTCTGGCAATTGGCTGCTGAGAATGGTCCAAACTCGGCAATCCCGTGTTGACTGGCGGCATGCAAAGCCCAACTGCTATTGCGGTGCACCTGCAATGCTTGCCTTCCTAAGCGAGGCACATACATGTCATGCCTCCCTTTCGTGTTGGGGCTGAGCTGCCCAGACCATACAAAAAGCTTGCGCCTGGGCTGTCTGGCTGCAGGCACCATTAAAGGTAGTTGGCATGCTGTCATGCCCCAGAAAGTTGGTGAGAGATAGCCCCGGTTCAGCCAACCTTGATCTGTCTGCCTGCAGGCGCTCTCTCCGCGCGGGCCAGGGGATGAGTCCATCAAGGCCTTCCAGCCCAACTCGGCGGCCCAGGGAGCCCCGCCCCCGCCAGGCACGCCGTCGCCTGCCCAGCTGCAGGCGCTGCAGCCTCGGGGCCAGGCAGGCATGCAGGCCGTGCACAGCCCTCAGAGCAGGCGCAGCATTGGACGCACGGTGCGCTGCAGGCGCCAGAGTGGCTGTCTGCCCTGGGTGCCCTGCATGTGGCATGCTCAGTGCCCTGCATGATGCATCAACGGCACCAATGTGCCCTGCTGCGGCCAGAGGCCCCTGCAACCTGGGTGCTGTGCATGCTGCATGGGTCTGCTGGGCCGCACAGCATCTCCTTCATGGCAGCATCCTTGATGTGGCATGCTATTTAGGTTTGGACGTTCTGCCTGCTGCATGCATCTGCCCAGTCAGGCCAAGGCCACAAAACAGGTGTGAGCCTGGAGTTGCCATATTGTCTGTGCAGCCTGTTGGTGGACTGCTGTTGTTTCTTGTGGCTGATCTGCACACCCTGCTCTGGTGCTTCCTTCCTGAAAGACCCTGAGTGCCTCACTCACAAATTTGTCCTGCATCTGGGGGCACATAGTGACAAGCCTCCCACATCACAGATGACAGACCATGATGCAGGCATGGTCCCAAGAAGTCGTGCATGAGAAGGCATGGGCCACACGATGCTTGTGAGCTACATTGCTCACAGGTCATGCTAGTGGCTGCAGGTGCCTCTGGAATTGGTGCACCCACGCTCAGGGCTCTCGTCAGAGTCCCCCTCGCCTCGCACAAGCGAGTCTGGAAGGTACCACACCTCTGCAGTTTACTGGCACACGCTGAACCTAACATGCTGCTATGCACCTTCTGCAATGCAGAGGCTGCCTTGCATGCGCAAGTGGGGCGTTGCACAGACATCAGTGGCTTGCCGTTCTGTCTTGGGTGTTGGTTGTGCCTCTCCTGAATAGCGGGGCGTACAACGTGGGGCGCATGAGCAGCCTGGGCACCCTTGAGGTAGTAATTTGCTCCTTTGCTGCAGCCATGCGCCCTTGCTACAGCCAGGCACTCTGTGCGGGACGCCCTGTGCACGAGCCTCAGCCTTGCCACCCCTCTATGAAGTCCTGTGCCCATGCTGCAGGCTGAGCAGGTCACAGCGCAAGAGCCTGCGGCGGGCAGAGCGCAAGCCTGGCCCTGGGAACAGTTGCTCTGACATGGTGCCCCGCAGCATGGAGGCGATGCGCCTTAGCCCTGTGGACGAGCCGGCTGGGGATCTGGCTGAAGAAGGCGGAGATGAGGAGGCTGCAGGTGTGTGGTGAAGGTTTGCACCTTGCTCCTGCTGGGAAGGGGATGCAATGCACTGGCACGGTGCCGGCGGCTGGAATGCAGCTGGGCAAGTCTGTCGGCAGCCCACGGCTGTACTTTTGCGGTGCCTGGCCCCCACAGGCCGGGCCTGCACAGCCTACAGGCCTAGCTCGGATGCTCCAGGCAGGCCTTCAAAGGCAGGAGATGTGAAGTCTGCAGGTGTGCTGTATGTGCAACCAGCTGCTGGCATCTGACTGGACCTTTGAAAGCCTGCTGCAAAGGCCTGCGCTGTGGTCAGAAATGTTGGGGCTGCAGGTGTGCGCATGCCGCTGGCTGCTGGGCCATACTGTCGAGAGCATGCTGTAGAGGCAGGACGGCTGCAGGTGTGCTGCTCTTAGCGTGGTGCACTCAACATTCTCATATGTTGAAGGTTTAACCCAGGCCTCGGTTTGCTGGTTGTTGACTCTTGCACTGGTGCCTGTCTGTGCTGTGCAAAGTCCCAGGAGGCAGGGCTGTGGGCAGTGGAAGCTGAGGCTGCACGTGTGCACCTCACCCTTACTCAGCCATCATCTGGCTGCATTGTGCAGATGAAGACTTCATCCAGGTGGTCACCTGCACCTGCCTGTGTTGTGGTGCAGGGACGTGGCTGGTACCCCTTCGCCTCTGCAGTTCTTGTGTCACGCCTCAGGTTGTGCTCCTGCTGCAGGCCATTTTGGGGCTGCGGCAGAGGTGACAGCGGCTGCGGCTGCCCTGGACCCGGAGCCTGCCGGCATGTTTGGGGACCTTGAGGGCTGGGCAGGGGACCACGAGCAGGGGGATGTCTACCTGCCTGAGCGTGACAGCTCTGAGGTGAGGCTGCACACACAGCATGCTGTCTCTGTGCCTGTGTGAGCAGTGGCTCCATGAGTGGGGTGTTCTTTGGCATCTTAAGATCTGAGCTTGCCATTTTGAGGTTGAAAGCCTGGACTTTGCATGTCCGGGTGTGCTGCCTGTGCTCTTGGGTAAGCCTGGCTTGCACAGAGGGCAGCAGTTCGCCCTGCTCATTGCCGTGGAGCATGTGTGTATCAAGAATGATGCCCTGCCGGCCGCTGCAGCTCCACAAGCAGAGCCTGACCTGCCGGGTGTGGTGTCTGCTCTCCTCAGAGCTCGTTTGCCATGTGCTTGCCTGCAGGAGGGGCACTCCCATGATGGGGGCAGCCTGGCTTACCAGCAGTGCGTGCAGGCCCTCACCTTCCGCAAGGCCCAGCTGCAGGTGCACCAGCTGCAGCAGCTGGGCTTCCAGGAGTACCAGGCCATTGCCGCTGTGCAGGTCAGTGACAATGTGCAACACTCAACAGTCCTCACAGGGAAGTCGCCTGCACAGCAGGGGCACCTGCAGGCAACCACCTCGGCTGCATGGTGGCTGCCCTCCGCATGCGTGCTGCGCCCTCAGGCCTGCTGCTTCTGTATGGCTTGCTGTGCGCTCTGCTGTCCACCATGCTGGTCATGCCTGCACCAATGCCAAGCCAGCATTTGCAGCTGGGCATCGCAGCTGACCCCTGTCTGTCCCGCCGGCAGAGGTGGGGCGACGACGTGCAGAGCGCAGTGACGTGGCTGCTGGAGGGCAGCGTGCGCAGCGAGCAGGAGGCCAGGGAGGTGAGTCATCTGCAGGCAGCAAGGCACACGACTTGTACCAGCTCACTGAGGTCACAATGATGGGAGTGCTACCTTTGCATGATGCAACGGTGCAGTGCACGCCCCTGCAGCAGGCTAGCGCTAGCACTGACTCGTCAGGTGGTGGATCATAAACATCTCAAGGCCAAACGGCATGTGACCTGTTGTTGCCTGATGATGTCACTTGGGTGTGGTACAGCACACTCTCCCCAGCAGCTGGTTACATGCTGCCATGCCCTCCCCTGCAGATCATGGAGACCCAGTCTGAGCCCTTCTTGGACATCTCGGAAGAGCTGGCCCATGTCCTTGAGGCCCAGACCTGGGTGAAGGGGCCCCCTGAGCACCTGTGGGCAGCCATCAGTGCCTGCAAGGGGGACCTCGACACTGCAGGTGGGCTGCTGGCACACAAGCACTGCACTGCCTGCGTGCACACTGTGCTCATGCCTCGAGGTCGGGCTGCTGGCAAGGCTGCACTGTGCTGCTGGGTGCACAGCATACTCATACTGTTGTGGGCTGTCTTCCCGGCTTTGCACCTGACACCCAGGGCTGATGCTGCCAGCTGGGGCCACACCCATGTTGTCACATGCCTTGCAATCCCCAAGGCATCCCAGAAGCTGCCGTCCTTGTCAGAGTGGCTGATGTTGGACATTTTGTACTTGTGCTGTCAACCCTGTGGCCAGCTTGCACCCCACAAGCATCGATCCTCACGCCACTGCAGTGCTGCCCTTCCGTAGACCCGATAGAGCTCTGACCTGCCTGCATCAGCACCAGCAGCTTGGACACCAGGGCGTAAGCTTCTGTCTGATGGTGCCAATATTCCCAAGCGTGTTGTCCCTGTCTGCCTGCAGTGGCCCTGCTGCTGCAGCAGCAGCGCGAGCAGGAGGAGCTGGTCCTGCCTGGCAGCTATGGCACGGACAAGGCGGGCCTGGGGCTCAGTCCCCACCTGGCCAGCCCAACAAATGGGCACTCCCTCAGTCTGTTCCACAACGAGGTGTTGCACAGCCACAACGAAGTGATGCCGGGAGAGCAGGCTGCTCAGGGGAGGGGGCCAACTGTGAGCCCCTTTGCCGGTGGCCTGCGAGCCCGTCCTCCAAGCCTGAAGCTGACGGGTGCAGACCACACGGGCGGGCTGTCAATGACACCTCCTGACCAGCCAGTGCAGGTGGGCCTGGCTGCAGCGCTGGCTGACCTGCACAGGACCATGCTGGGCACGGGGACCACTCTGCCCTGGTCAGGGGCAATGCTGAGCCCTCTTGCCACTGGTCTGTGGGGCCCCCCGCTTAGCCTCAGATGGGCGCTAGCAGGGAGCAGGCAGCGAGCCTCACACTGACGCGTCTTCGAGCGGGGGCAGGCCGGCTGAGCTGCTGCACTGGACGCCTTGCCGCAGCCTCATATCTGCTTGTCAAGCTTTACAATGAACAAAGCATCTCCACAGCTGAGGCTAACGCTGCTGTTCAACACATCACCATTCGTCTGGTTTGCAGGTGGGCAGGCCTGCGCTCTTCCTGTGGCCACTGCAACTGTTCCTGCCTTCCCCACCACTGGGTCTGCTGAAGCCACTCTCCAGCTGTGCAGGGGCCCATGTCTGACTGCACCTCACCCCCACCCCGCCCCACCCCCGGCCCGCCTGCACACACATGCCTGTGCAAGAGACTGCCCAACCCCGTCTAAAGCCCAATCAACCAAGGCGGCAGACGAGGCGTGGTCTGACACCTAGCACTCCCTGTGGCTGTGCAGGGGCGCATGTCTGCCCGCACCTCCCTGGACGGCAACTTTGGGGCACCCCCCCGCCTGCAGGGCTACCAGACCAGCGGCGACTACTCCGGGCTGGGCATGGACTCCGTGCACAGCAGCCAGAACCTGGGCCTGTTTGAGGGCAGCCCCAGCTGGGGGGCTGGGGACAGCCCCGCCACTCCGGCCACAGGGTACAGCCTGTTTGCTGCTGGCACAGGTGGGCAGTGCCTGGGCAGCTTGGGAGCCCAGTCCGTTGCCCAGCCGTGCCGTCTGGTGGCACACAGCTGAGATGACTGCCATGCTTGGCGTCCAGCAGCGTCCACTCTGGGTTGCAGCAGCTCAGCTGGTATGTATGTCTGCAGCAGGGCAGGCGGCCAGTGTTGGACGCGTGCAGGCCTTGGCAGTCTGTCGCAGCGCACTGCCTGCACCTGTACGGCCCAGAAGTGTGGCATGCTGGCCCCTGCAGGTGGCTGTGCCCCTGCAAGCAACGGGTACATGTTGAGCGCCGACCCCGCCAGCACGCCTGCCTATGGAGGCAGCATCGCTCCCGGGGCCCCCTCGCTGCACAGCCGCGGCATGCGCCCCGCTTCAGCAGCCTATGCCTCTGCTATGGGCAGCCCCAGGGGGGCCATGCACATGCAGCCGCAGCCAGCAACCCCTCCAGGCGTGCACTTCAGCCCTGGGGCTGCGGGTCAGCACTTCCTGCACGTCCTGGGCAGCCCTTGCGACAGTAGGTCAGCCCAGGTGAGTCAGATTTTGTGGTCACCCTGAGTGTGCTAGGCAGCCCGAGCGACAACAGGCCAGCCCAGGTGACTGGAGGTCACCTCTACTGTCTTTGTGTGGTCCCGCATGTGCTGGCCTACACAGCAGGGATCTCAGACTGCATTGCTAGTGCCCAGGCTGCCTTCGATGCCCTTCTGGGGTGCTCTCATCGTCAGGCTTCACACCAGCGGCTGTGTGTCTCCTAGCTGCCTCATGGCACAGGTTTGCTTGTGACTTATATACTGGTCCTTATGCAGGGGCTTAACACCCACGATTGTGAGGCCTTGCACAATGTGCCGGCTCGGGCACACCTGATCCTGTGCTCCTGCAGGGTGCTGGACGGCCGGGATCCATTCAGCCTGTGCAGCAGAGGCTGCCTGTGTTCCAAGGAGGCTTCAGCGTTCACCCTCAGCGACCTCAAGCTTATGTTGGGCAGCACTACGGTGAGTCCTGCTAGCAGGTGTGGGGGTGTGTCTTTGTTTGTCGGCACAGCAAGCTCAGCTGAGGCTATGCCACAGACTTTGTGTCTTCCGCAGGTCTGCAGGGGCTGGCCCACCTTGCCTGGCTCGTGCAGGCAACTTGGACACTGTGTAGCTGCGCTGCAGACCTGATGCCTGGCAGGCATCAGGTCTGCAGCCATGAGTCTGCAGGGTTCAACCCTCTATGTCTGATGCTTGTGGCTGGGCATGCAGGCGCTCCCAAGAGAGACGTCCCTGAGGCTGCGCTGCTGGCCGCTGCATCTGTGGACCTGGAGGAGCCATCCACAGCTCCAGCTGCCCACAGCGCTGGTGACGCGCAAGAGCTCAATGTGCTGATGGCCTCCCTCACATGCCGATAAAAAGCGTGTCTCGTCAGGTGCTTTGCTGCATTTGGGATAGCAGTTAAGTACTGGGAGCATGTCCATGAGCGACACCAGCTCCCTCAAGCCCCTTTGCGCATAACCTGAAGGATGCTTGACATTGAAGAGTCCTGAAAAAGCCATGCAGATTTGAGTTGTACCACCATCTTGTACAATTGATGGACTTCGCCTGCTTATCAAGCGCCTCACTGTGCCACACAGGCAGCTGTTGTCACTGAAACCCTTCAACAACTGTTGCCGTGGCATTTGATGGAAGCGCTGCCATTCCAGATGAGAATGTAGTTGCTTCAGCAGAACTGTAAGTATCAAATGATCAAACAGCATTTCGGGGAAGGCAGGGTGCTGGAGGGGAACAGCATGGCAATGGTGAACAGCGCACGCATTGGATTGAGCCTTCGATTGCAATGTCACTGCAGCACCTCGTAGTCATCCAGCTTGTCTTGATACTGCAGCACCTTGCGCTTGATCTTGCTGGTGTCCACCCAGGTGACAAAGTCCTCCATGCTGCGGGTGACCAGAAAGGCTGGGTCTGTTACAGTCTGGGGCCCCACTCGCACATGCCCCTGCTCAATGAGGGCTGCTGCCTCACGAACGCTCTCAGACATCTTGAGCTTGACCAGCACCACTGCCAGGCGCCGGCGGCACAGGGAAGAGACTGACAGGCGCTCCAGCTGGGCCAGGCTCTTCTTCGTGGGGGTGATTCCCATTGCATACAGCCTGCACACAACAAGTCGAGGCTTGATCACTGGGCTTGAGGGCAGCAAAGGCGGCCAGGCTCTGTAGGGGTTGCAGATATCTCCTGCACTTTGACTGTGAGGGCACCTGTATGTGCTGCAAGCAACAAGGACAGCTTGGCCCAAGTACCCCCAGTCCAAGTGCCCCCGTGTCCAAGCGCTTGGTTCTGCTGCTAGCAGGAAGCAGCAGCCCGAGTGAGATCCCTGCCAACAGCAGATGGCATGCAGGAATGCCCTGTTACAAGCTGCATGTTTGGCATGTTTGGCTCCAAGCTCATCCAATCTTGCCTGGATAATTGCTTCACCAGCAGCTGGAAGCACTGAGTGCTACCGTGCCACAGTTGTCAAGCACTCCTCCAGCCACCATCAGCTCAAGGCATTTGTGAACAGCCTGAGCACTCACTTATCCAAAAGCTGGTCTGTCAGCTCGATGCGTGCCTGGTCCTGAGGGTCCAGCTTCTTCAGCACAGCGACCTGCAGCGCACCATCGTGGCCTGGACACCTCAGGGAGCATTTTGAGATGTGTTTCATGTCAGTCTGGCCCATCACAGCCTGGGTGGCAACAACAATGCTGCTGACCAGCTTAGTGACTATTCCAGCAATCTTCTGGTACTTCTTGTAGTCGTCTCTGCCCTGGATGTGATACCGCCGCATGACCTGCAGAAGGGTGGTCACCGGGAGCTGAGCTGGCTGATGGAGAGATTGCCTGCATGGTCAGAAAAGCTGTGGGCTACATTGGCTCTGACCTGGACTTCTCTATGATTGTTCTCGCTCTTCCAGCTAAGAAAATCCACCTGCAGAGAATAAGGGAGGTCACAGGAGGGGTTCAACAGCAACAGAGCAAAACCCAAGCAGGTCACCAACCTCACCTTCTTGAGCAGCTTGTGCTCATGGTACTTGAGCTGCCTCATTGTGGCCTGTTGGCGTCAAATGCAGGAATTTAGTTGTGGCAACTGCAGGTTTGCATTTAGAAGCCTGGGTTTGACTGTGCGTCCAGGACAAAAGTATTCAAGCCTGCAGCCAGGCCTTTGAGGAATCTTCAGCCTGTCGGCGTGCAGATCTGGTTCGTTGAGTGCCCATGCATCTAGATTTTTGTACAGAGTCATAGCCAATTCGAAGACTGCATGTCCGCCAGCCCCACGGATGGGGAAGACAAAGGCCCCCAAATTCTATGCTGTCAGAATTGGTAGGCAGCCAGGCGTCTTTGCGTCCTGGGCAGAATGTGAAGCTCAGACCAAAAACTTCTCTGGTGCTCTGCACAAAAGCTTCAGCAGCAAGGTAAGCTTGTCATAGTTCAATGAGCACACATCACTGAGTATACATCAGCACTCCTCGCTCAAGTGCGTCCCTGTGCTGCAGGCTGAGGCAGAGCAGTTTGTGGGACATAGTGCAGACCAGGGCGCTGTGCCCAGCGGCACAAACGCTTTGGCAGCTGAGGATGACTTGATTAACAATGCTCCACCACCCCCAGCAGCCGAGCCTAATGCCGGGGCAGAGCAGCCCGCAGCCTGCGTGGCTCATGCAGACCCTGCTGCTCTGTACCATATGGTGAGGCATGGGAGGTGCTGCCTGGATATCAGCTCAGGTTATGAGTGTGCTCATGATAAGGGGCATCTGCCTTGAGTGGGGACAGGCCTTACCATTGTAGGGGCTCTCACATACCATGTCCCAAAGACAAAGGTGGTGAAGCAATGCCTTCTCGCCGAAACAAGCTGGCGAGCAATGCAAAAGCATGGCATGTGCCATGTCCCACTGTCAGAGCTTATTACTTTCAAAGGTGTCAGGTCATCCGTGCCTCATGCAGACATTTGATGGCGGCGCTCGAGGAAACCCAGGACCTGCGGGGGCAGGGGCAGCCCTCTTCCTGGACGGCCACCAGGTGGGCACTCGACCAAGCACGCCAAGACGGACTACTGGTGCCTGCAGTTGGTGGCCACTGGCAGTGCACTCCTGGTGACATCAGGTTGGCATCCAGCTGCTGGCAGGTGGCAACCAGCATGCCAGCAACGCCTGACTGTGCCTGCGGTGTAATGCTGTATGAAAGCAGACGTGTGATGCCTGGCGGTGAGGGGCACTGCACCTTCACAGGGCACCACGCTGCAGCGCCTGCCAGCATCCACCTGCAGCACTGTTTGGCAGGGTGCTGCATGCAGCGCCTGCCAGTGTAGTGATGCTCGACTCCTCTATGGGTGAGCCTCAGGCTCACGCGTCAGCCTTACTACACCGGGCTGTGAACAACTTTTTCCCTGCCTGGGTCGCTCACTGCCTGTGCAAGACTACCCTTGCGCAGAGGTGCCCCTCTCAAACGTGCTCCCCTGTGCAGGTTGGGTCCATCTGCCTGTCACTGAACAGGATGACCAACAATCAGGCAGAGTACTTTGGCCTCATTGCAGGCCTCCAGGCGGCCTCATACATGGGCATCACTCGCCTGGCTGTCAAGGGGGACTCTGAGCTTGTCATCAAGCAGGTGTGCAGTCAGACGTGCCAGCTGCCTGCATGCACCTCGCGGCTTCATGTACCCAGTGCACTTGCAGGCGACCAGTCTGCCAGTAAGGCTTCACTGCAAGCATTGCTTCAAGGCCTTTTAGCATGTGCTGTTGCAAGCTTGCCCCGGCAAGGTGCTCCTCCTGCACCTTGCAGGCAGCAGTGCATGCACCTGCAGGTCAATGGTGTATACCAGGTGAAGAACCAGCTGTTGCGCAAGCTTTATCTACAAGTCATGAAGCTGCGGCGGCAGTTCCAAGTCTTCAGCATCTCACACGTGCTCAGGTAGGTGACCCAGACCCCCGGGCCCAGCGCAGAGCAGTGATCAGCTTTTGGGTGCTTGCGCTCACTTCAAGTGCGCTGTGCAGGGGTGAGAATCAGGTCGCTGATGAGCTCTCAAACAGAGCCATGGATGGTCAGGGCTGGTCTGGACTGCGTGACTCTGAGGTACATGTTTCGCTGTGACCAATGAGCCTCTGAAGCGTAATGTGCCAGGCTCGCTGCTGAATCATTGTAATGGCGTGCAGGGCAGGGTGTGGGAACAATGCACGCCTGACTTGTCCCTAGACATAGCTGCTGAGGAGCCAGTGGATCAGCCACCCAAGAAACGCCGGCGCAACCTTGCCCCAAACTGACCATGTTGTAAATCCAACCTCAGCTTGCCCTCCATTGACAGGACCCTTGTTTTTTGATGAACGTCATGCAGTGATGATGCAGGGAACTGAGCAGAAAATGGGCATCTGACCAGCATGGTCCTGTGTGTCATGCTCCACTGACATAGCCCCAGATGCCACCCTTTGTCTGTGGTTTGGCATCCCAATCCCTTGCTAGCTTCCTGCAGCCAGCAGAACCAGGCTATGTTGACTGGTGGCGCACACAGCCTGTGGAAGCTTGATGACACCAAACAATGTATGCATGCAAACATACCATAAGATTCAAGGCAGGCAGGCAAGCTGGCTCGCCTGAGGTGGGTGACTTCCTTCTCGAGTTCCTGCATGCTGCCCAGCTTCTGTCTGAGCTCTGCGTTGGCAACCTCCAGCTGCACAACCCGACCTTGCTCCTCTGCTAAGGCCTCCTCTGCCTTCCTGGCGCTCTGCACGACAAGTCAGGTTGGTAAGCATACATTGCACGGGTGAACATCTGCTGTGGCCGCTGCCTGCAGCTGCTCAGTCTCACTGCATGGTTGTGGGAAGAGACCATGCACAAGTCTGCTTGATATTGTGACCTCCTGTGGCAGCCTTTTTGTTAAACTGATGCCTGACTGACTCCAGCTGCTTGCAGAGCAACCAGCCAGAAGCGGTGGTTGGCCTCGAAAAGGATAGTCTGCAGCTGCAGCAACAGTGCAGACGCCAATGCAGGCCAGGAGGCAACACACCTGCTCAGCCTCAGCCAGGGCTGCCTGGGCGCTGTGCAGTTGCCGCCTGGTCAGCGACAGCTCCGGCCCGCCATCACGCGAAGCAGCAGCCTCCCGGGCAGAGAGGGCTGCCCTGTTCTCAGCTTCCTGCAGGGGAGGGCACTGCGCTGAATCCCGAGCCTTGATGCCAGTACACAACTGCCCTCTCTCATGCACATGTCCAGGCTTTGGGCAAGCCCACACCTGATGTGGCGCCAATGAGCAATGTGCCTGTGCCCTGGAGGGGACCGCACGCTGCTTTACCAGGACGATGTCTATGACTGACGCACACAGAGCCCCTGCCAGCAAATGGCCTCAATTTGCGGGGCTGGCGACGGCATGTGCTGAGAAGCCAAGTGCAGCCTGCGACCTAACGGTGCAGGCTGCCATGAGTCCTGTAGTCCAGTCAGTGCCAAGGTGCTGCCATGCTGCACGCTCCAGCAGCCAGCTGACCTGAAGGAGGCTCTCCAGGTCCTGAATGCGCTCCTGCAGAGCCTCACTGTCGGGCACCGCCACCCCATTCTCCTGAGGCGCCCCCTTTGTCTGTGTGGCGCTGCTGGCCTTGGCGGGTCCTGCGGGCGCCATCAGGGCCCTCAGGGGACGAGAGTGCCAGGCGCAGCATGCAGTCCACCCACCAAGATCTGCAACTGTGACATCTCAGGGGAGGTGACCCCTGGAAGCAGGAGGCCGGCACGCAGCTCGTCTGCAGTGATGCGCGGCCAGCCGCAGGGCAGGGCAGGGCAGCCAGCCTGCACAGATGCCTGGCAGCCTCCTCCAGGGGGCCGAGCGCTG
This sequence comes from Asterochloris erici, assembly GCA_019693375.1. NCBI lineage: Eukaryota > Viridiplantae > Chlorophyta > Trebouxiophyceae > Trebouxiales > Trebouxiaceae > Asterochloris > Asterochloris erici. The sequence goes on along the minus strand of JAAMXJ010000131.1, from coordinate 458,788 downwards.
GGGAGCACCCTGCTGCAGGAGAGGGCAGGCAGGCAGCCTGCACCCAGGCTGCAGACCAGCGGAGAAGCAGAGCGCTGGGAGCAGGCAGCTGCAACCCCGAGCAGTGGCCACCCTGTGCCACAGCTGCGGAACAACGGTGGACGAGACCAATGGCGTCAACCAGCAGCTGCATGCCCAGACAAACACAGAAGCTGCGCTGGCACCTCAGTCATGGAGAAACATACAGCCCTGGCAGTTGCAGGCAGGCAGGCCGCTGACCCTGCACCGATGCCTGCGTCTGCTTGCTGCTGGCGGCGGTCTTTTCCCTCAGGGCAGCGTTGGCAGCAGAGGCAGCCTGTAGGTGGTGCTGATACTGCTGCTGCTCAGAAGCAGCCCATTCAGCAGCACCTCCTGCGCTGCTGTTAGCGCGCTGCTGCTGCTGGGGGTCAGAGGGCACAGTGTCAGCCACTGCCGGCTGCTTAGATGGGGACGCTGCGCTTTTCGGTTGCTGGGGCTTCTGCTGCAGCTTTTGCTGGACTGGCTTCGGCTGCGCAGCTGGGCTCTTTGGAGCAAGGTGGTCCTTCAAGCCAGCTGCAAGTGCAAGGGGACGGGTCAGCGTGTCGAGGTGGAGATCCTAATTCCCAACCAAGGGCGATAGCCTGACAGAGAACAGGTGTATGCAGAGCGGACAAGGCACAGCCAACAGACAGGATGCTGACAGCAGGCAAGCCTCATGGAGGGGTTTTGAGGGGAATGTTCACAGCCAGTCTTTGCTGACACTATCAAGACACGAAACACAGAGGTGGCCCAATAGCTCCTGTGCGTCACGTTGCCTGAGCTTGCCTGGTCTGAACGCCTGCACAATGTTGTGATACTTGCCATTGTAGCCGCCAAAGGCTATGAGGCACCTGCACGTCAAGCCCACAGTGTGAGAGTGCGTTGCAGCGCTGCATGTTGACGAATGTTAGCTCAAGCCCAGGAATGCTTTGACAACGGCTCCAATAGGTGCCCTTCAGAACAACAGGCAGACACACCTCGAAGAAGATGATGAACCCAGTACTCTCAGCTCCCCACTGCCAGTTTGCGGGCAGGGAGCTGTTGAACCCACAGGAGCTCACCTGGAAGAGGGAGAGGTCACCAGGCTCAGACCCTCGCTGGCAGTGGGCGCCCTTGCCTCTGACTGGGCAGCGACCCTCCACTGGAGGGCCTGTGCCTCCCCATTGGGCTGGCTGAGGGGGGACAGATCGAGGGAGACCAGGTCTGTACAGCCGCTGGTGTTGTTCCCCCCGCCCGCAACGTACAGGGTGTCCCCCAGCACATCCGCCGCGTGCCCTGCAGGCGACAGAGGTCTCAGCCGGACTGGCATGAGGCGGGCTGCCAGGCGCTCTGACCAGGCATGATGAAGTCCTCGTCGGCAGGGCGCAGTTCCTGGGGGAGGGAGCTGGGGAGGGGCGGGGGCGGGTGCAGACGCTGTGCTGCATCGAATGACGGCGCAGGCCGGGACGTGGACAGCACATGACCATGGTGGGGCCAGGTGCCCTGATCTCTTGCCTGCACAGGGATAGTGGTGGGCTGGGGCTCGCTGAAACCTGATTGGTGCCAGGACACCAGATGATTCTCCTACAGGGACAGGTGGGCACAGGCGGCTGGAGTGGGCAGCTGCACGGAGCACGTGGACTCACCTGCCCTTGCACTGGGCTGGTCTCCCTCCACTGGCGGCTGAGACCACTCCATGGTCTCCGTGTCCAGCACATGCAGGTCGTTGAAGCAGTGTGCCACAGAGCCGCCGCCAAAGACAATCAGGTAGCGTCCTTTGTAGGCTGCTGCCACATGTGCTGACCTGGCAGCTGGTGCCACACCTGCAGCAGAGGGGCTGACACTGGTCAGCATCAGGCAGCAGACTGAGTGCTTGCTGCCCTGTGGGCTGAAATGGGCAGCATGCACACGACCTGCACGACCTGGAAGAGCTGTGCATCTGTGTTCAGGCTGCCAGCATTCAAGAGGCATTTGGGATGGCATCGTTCTGCTGCGTTGCACACAATTCGCTGAAGCCTCTGAACGAACATGCTTCTGCAGTCCTGGCAAAGCAGGGGTGGCCCTGGAACTGGAGGTGATGGAGAACGCGCTGGACCGGCTGCAGACAGCTGGCCCTGTCTGCAACCAAGGCCTGCTCATGCACACCTGTTGTCTCAACGGTCTGCCACTCCATATCTGCCAGATCCAGGACATACAGGGTGGCCTGCGGCCGCCGTGTCACATCCTCTCCACCAAACAGAAACAGCCGACTCCCCAGCAGGGTTCCCTGCAGCAGCAAGGGCAAGCAGGGTGAGGCAGATGTTGCAGTACACATCAAATTGTGCTGGGCAGACGTGTGGCCCACCCTAAGCAGAAACAGGAGTGTCAGACCAGACCCACTCAAGGGCATCGGTGCTCCGTGTATCCTGCGTCTAGCTTTACTCAGTGGCAGAGGCAATGGCATCCAGCAGGCAGGGCCTGTGCAACAAGACACAGCTGCACCCACAGCTCACGCTGTGACCTCCCCTCTGTGGCGGTGCCTTGCCCCGCGGCGTCAGGATGCACCAGTGGCGCTGGTGCGTGTCCAGCGTGCGCACTGTCATGTGAAGCTGTGTGTCCTTCACCTGCAGCAGCACAGTGGTCAGGCAGAGTGTGGGCAGCTTCCACAGAGCCCAAGCCCTTGCCACTCTCCAGGTTGCACACGGGCTGGCAAGGCCACACAGGCCAGAGTGCACTCACGAGTGATGCCCGTGGAGCAGGCAGGCAGCTCTACAAGATGGACCCCGCACAGAGCTCTCAGTGAGTGCCTGCCTTGCGGAGCTGAGAGTAGGTGCCTGCCTTGGTGTGGCCGCCCACGCTCAGCAGGTTGCTGCCCCATGCGACCAGCACGTGCCCTGCGGATGGCGGGAGGGCAGCAGTGGCCACCTCCAGCTCAGCGCCAGCGCCACTCTGCGGCGCAGGGGGTGGGTGCTGCGGCGAGCTGGCGGACAGCGCCTGCTGCGAGGCCGGCAGGTCTTTGCCTGAAACCTGGAGGCTGCTCCAGGCCAGGGAGTCCAGGTCCAGCTGCCACACGTCGTTCAGGTATCGCCCACCTGCAGAACCCACGGACAACACGCCGATCAGCTAGCGCCCCTGACAATGGAGCAATGGGGGCCAGGCAGACTTCCCTGGATGATGTTTGACAGCTTCAGTGGCTGATGAAGAGCAGCTGTGTGCTCTGTGAGCTTGAGGCACCACTCTGGGAACATGCCAGGCGCATGCACCGCTTCTGAAGTGCCTCTGGTGTGACAAGAGAGCAGCAGGAGATGCGAAACTGCTGGCTGCAGGACCTGGGCCGCCAGACGTGCTTACCGCAGTTGCCACCGACCACATACATGCTGTGCCCAATGAGCGCACAGGCATGCTCATAGCGTGGCACCGGAACGCGGTCTCCCCGCATCTGGGGCTGCACCCACTGCCCCTCGCGCAGTGCAGCCTTCAACAGCGAGCTCCCTGCCATGCTCAGTGTGTCACCCACAGCGTGTGCAGCAGACTGGGCGGCAGACTGCGCACCCTGCATGGCCCAGATTGCTGTGGCTGAAAGACCGTGCCGGAAGCAGGCCTGGCCCTTGACGGGTTTGGGTGAGATGGACATGGAGAGCACGAAGGTGGTCCATGCCAGCACCTTGAGAGGAGCTGTTTGCATCATGGACACGTCAGCACAAATGGCGCCAGTGTAGCTTGGAGACCCAGCACAGTGTGCATTGGCCGCTGCACAAGCCCACGTGATGGCAACGTTGACCCCTTGCAGCCTTGGAGCTGCGCGGGCGCCTGCTTGGGGCCAATGTTGGCAGACATGGCATCTGCGCAGACACCAGTGAGCTGCTACTGTGCTTGGGTTGTGCACGGCCAATCAGTTGCTGCCCATGTCTGCATGATGACAGCAGTGACCCCCCACGGCTGCTGGGTGCAATTGCAATGGGCACGTGTGACAGACATAGCATCCATGGAGCCATGCAAAGCTCAGTGAACTGAGCGCGGGGGCCAGCCAGCTGCTGCACATGCCTGCGTTATGGCAGCCAAAACCCCTTGCGGCTGTTGGGTGCTGCTGGGCTGCGCAGGCGCCGGCTTGGGCGCTTGCGTGGCGGGCGCTGCGGGTTTGGAGCGCGCCTCCTTCTCCCACACTTGGTACCGGTCCCACCAGTCAGGCTGCAGGCGGCAGGGCGCTGCATAGTCAGGCAACTAGGTGATGGCTGGACTCAACATGCATGATGTATACCAGCCTGCACTGGGTAAGTGGCAGGCCACTGGGTGGCTAAATCGGCTCTGTCAGAAGTCAAAGCGCAAACATACGGGCACTGCACGTGACGCTGCGTCACCTGTCTGGTAGCGTGAGGGCGGCCAGCATGCACCTCCTGTCTCTCAGGCAAACACAGGTGTGGTGGAGCCCAGCATCATGCACAACTGCCACCGCTTCTTGCTGGACAGGTGGCTCCCCTTGTTGCAGCACCTTCTGAAGGGCAGTGAGGCCTAGCCGTCTGTGTGGCACAGCTGACCTGCTCTGACTCAAGCAAGCGCATGTACAGCCTCATTGCCTCCACCGGCGCCATCTCCCCCAGCTGGCTCCAGCTTTGCCACTTGGCAGACTCCACCACGTTCCAACCCCTGCAGATGGGCTTCTTGAGCAGTCACTGTTCAGGCCGCGTTGCACAAACTCCAGGGTGCACAGCTGCGCCCGCAGCCCGTGTGTGACCGCACCCTTCTTGCCAGCTGCAGATGGCAGTAGGCCTGTGACTCATGGCCGACGGCGGCGCAGTGCTGCTCACCATGGCTTGGGATCCCTGCAGGGGCCCTTCACTGCCTGCTGGTGCAGGGCATACAGCGCAAGGCGGGGGTCATCCTTCAAACTGAGCTTCCCTGCAGCACAGCACAGGAGCGCTTCACCTGGCTCGGGTGCACTGCCTGCCATGAGATGCGGCAATGATCGAGCACACGGATGAAAGACCCACCTTCAGTCTCTTGGGCATTTACATACTGAGAGGCGGCCTGAAATCGATCTGGATATGGCAAGGTACATTGTGCCCCCTTCAGCATCTGTTTGCTTGCGCCCCCTTACTTCAGTGAAGCTTTGGGGTGGCAGAAACCTGGGAATGACTGCCTGCGCCCATGGAACTATCTTTGATGATCAGTGAAGCATCCCTCAAGGGAGACCGAGGCGGGATATCAGTTGAAATGTGCCTAGGTGCAGCATGCAGGTGACAGGCTGCAGAGGCCCCTCAGATTGGCCAAAAATGATCCTGACACAACGATGACAGCTGTCGCCATCCTCACATCGAAATGGAGCTCCTGATCCACCTGACGCTCTTCTGGTCGGCTCAACCAGCGGGAAGTTAGCTCTGACCAGATAGCTGCCTTGATTAATGGTGGCAGAATGGTGTCCAGCAGCTTGAAGTCAAGTGGCCAATGGTCAACGCAGCCAGTGAGCATTGCACTCTCAAGCTGCCTTCAAAGAGCCCAGCTGTATGTCAGACCGGCTGTGCTGACGTCCCCAGCCACATCGAGATGCAGCCTGTGACTTCCCTGCCATACTCTGATTAACGCCTCTGTCCCCACTGGCCTGTGCTGGGAATGGCAGGCCGCATCCTGCTGAAGTCTCTGCTCAGACAGAGCAGACAGTTGGACACATCCTTGTACATGAGGCAGCCTCTCAACCTCACAGCGTATCAGGATGCCCCATTTACCTGGTCGACATCTGGCAGCTCAGGTGGCTGGCCTTTGGTGTTTGTGTCATGCTTGTAACGTGCACGCCATGCAGCAGCCGTCTGTCATGCTGCAGAGTACCATAGACAGGCTCTCGACGACTTGATGCCGGAGCTGCTGGGAGTGAGCTGCTTGAGACTTTCTTCCAAGGTTTCCTGAGCTCCTGCAGCCTTTGCAGCTTACCCTGCATAATGCATGCAGGCCCCTCATAATGGCTCCTTCACCCCCAAGCAATTGCGAAATTGCATACGAGCCAATTTCAGGGCCAACACGGCATCACCTGCTGAGCAGGGAGCCCAGCAGCTTGATAAGGTCTGTCGCAAGTGCTCCCGCAGGCAGCCGTAGCTACCGTGCTCTGCCAGCCTGACCTGCTCCTCCACTCTCAGCATGATGCCAAGCAGCACCAATGTGGTCTGCCTGCAGGCGTTTGCAGCCCTGCGCATCCTCACAGAGCAGATGCACATGCAGGATTGCACCAGCACCACTGTCACACAGGGCATTAAGGTCGAGATAACGTCAGCATTCCTCAGAGTGAGGCTTGCTGGTCAAGCAGCTGCCAGCCCAGCATGGCCTGCACACCTCTCATGCCCCCACAACACAGCAGGCTGCACTGCATCTGCAGGCACAGAACTCGGACTACTTTTTCACATACAGGGCGCGCATTGCCAACAACAGGTGGGGCGGCTAAGATGATGATCTTCTGGCATATATGGCAACATCATGAGCGCTGCCTGCTGCTGCTGACGCATGCCCCCTGAACCTGCAGTGAAGACATGAAAGTGCAAGTCCTAGGTGGGCACTGCGCTGTGTGCAGATGTGCTGTGCGCTGGCCTGCACAAACATCTGCGACTTGATGCTTGTGAGCACAGCACTGCTGCAGGGGAGATCAACTCTTCCCTTGCAGGTCGCCACTGGGTGATACGCAACACCCTCAATCAGAAAATTGCAGAAGTGCCACATGGTAGCTCAGGTGAGCTGAATCGCTTGAAGCTGGCACCCACAGAAGCCATCAATCCCATGCCTGTGCTGCTCTGCAGGCCTAGTCGGGCGCTGCCCCATACTCAAGCCTGGAAATACCTGCGAGTACTACAGCATCTCAACGTTTGACACCCCTGGCGGCGTCATGCACGGCTCATTTCAGTTGGTTCAGCTGGGCAGCTCAGACAGATTGCAGGGCCAATTTGATGCTCTCATCAGACCTGTCAAATTCATTGTGCCGCCAGGTGCTGGTGAAGAGACATGACAGCCATGCAATGTTTGGATGGTTTACCGGAAGTAAAATGGAACAGCAGGCACAGGAGTTCATGGAGTTGTGATGATTATGGCTGATCCTGACCAGGCAAAGGCTGTGAAGGTGGGGGTGGGGGTTCTCATCTGCAAGGGAGACAGAGTGTTAGTAGGCAAGAGGTGCAGCATATTGTCATGGGCTCAGTGCTGTGTTGCATAATGGTGCACTGCCCACATGCCTGATCTGCACTGTGGATGTTTTGCAGGCTCAGCAAGCATGGCCATGGAGAGTGGGCTTTGCCAGGTGGGGATGTAAGTGGTCTCAAACTGCTGCCACAGGCATCACGTCTCTGCAGTCAAGCAACACTGCCTGCCTGTCTGCAGGTGGTCACCTCGAGTTCTCAGAGAGCTTTGAGCAATGTGCAGAGCGCGAGGTGGGCAGAAGACCCAAGAGCATGGGGCCGCCATCAAGTGTGGTGCTTTTGCTAAAACTGAATCCATATGCAGGTGCTGGAGGAGACCGGCCTTCGCTTGAGCAGTCCAAGCTTTGCAGCTGTCGAGAACAGTGTATTCAGTGCGACAAGTCATTATGTCACGATTTTCATGCGGGAGGATGTAGAGGAGGTGAGGGGCCAGGCTGTGAAACTCAGCGAGACTGACTGCTGTGCTTGTTGATCCAATGAAGGGCACAACCAGTGCCAGGCTCAGGACTGCGGTTGCCTGCAGGACGCAGAAGTCCAGAACATGGAGCCAGACAAGTGTGCGGGGTGGCAATGGGTGCCATTCTGCGCCATTCCAGAGCCTGTCTTCCTCCCTCTGAGGCAGCTGCTGGCCAGCAGCTATCAGCTGCACCCTGGCAGCTAACAGATAGCCTTCTCTTAGGCATGCTGGCTGCTGCTAGGTGTCAGTCTGGAGGGGGGATCTCTGACAGTTCCACCTCTCGCTCAGCAGGGTTGTAGGCTGCAAAGGCGGCTGTTCTGAATGCTCCCTGCACCAGCCAGACCCATCTTCAAAGCACCATCACTTGGCAGGGACATGACTGCTGTTGCTTGCAGAGCTGCAGGCTTTGATTGCAAGCACAGACTCACCGGATTGATGAAGCAGCACCCCCCAAACTCTATGGTGGCCTGCGGAGTGGCGTCTGCCAGCAAGATGACATCTGGTGCTGGGTAAAGGTGCAGAGCGTGGTCGTACTGCCAGTAGATGGGCAGGTGCTCCAGGGGCAGCGGGCACAGGTGGCACTGCTGCAGCACTGTGACGCAGAGGTGCTGAAACATGACCCCTGCTGAGCTGGTGTCACCTGCAGGAGAGAGCAGAGTACATTGCAGTCACACAGAGCAACTCAACCTGTGTCAAGGAGAGTACTTACCAAAGTAGCTGCTTGAAGTAGCTGCTTGACTCCTGGCTGTGACCTGTGGGCAGCTCAAGGCATAGCCACTGCACGCAGGCAGCTGCAGACGCTGAGTGCATGTGGTGGTGCCTGGAGGATGCAGCCTGCACAGACCCAGGGACCGCACTCCTGCTCACTCATGGGGTGCCCACAGTACAGCTCCAGATGCAGGACTCCTGGGCCTGAGCCTTCGCTCCCCTGTGGTCTTTATGAGGCGCAGCCGCTGCAAAGCACCTGCTGCAGTCTGGGCTTGCACAAGCATACCTGGAGGCAGCCTGGCCCTGCTCATCAAGGCAACAGGCAGACCCGCAGCACGAAGGGCTGCACTTCCTCCCCATGCATACCCTTGCGGCACGGCAGCCCAGCTCACCTGTTGGCGGCACCAGGCACAGGCGCCGCATGCGCGCCTGCACGTTCCCCCGGAAGATGACCACCTGCTGGTTGTAGAACCGAAGGCGGCATGGGTTGCTGGTGAAGACTGCGCCCGGCACCTTCTCCCGCAGGGCAGCTGTCACCTGCTTGCGCAGCGGTGGCTGAGGCAGCACGCCACTCGGGCCTGCATCCCCTGGACCTGGGACAAACACAAACTTGCTGTGCTCCTGCAGGAGGGCGATCAAGTGAGAGCCGATGCTGCAGAAGGGATGGCTGGTGGGCACGTCATTCTGCAGGGCAGCCAGCAGCTGCCTGGGCAGACTGGCTGAGGCAGTGTGCCACTGTGGGCTGCAGTCCCAAAGCCTGGGACAAGCCAGTGCTTGCTGGGCTGCTGCAGCCAGGGAAGGAACGGAGAGCCTAACATCAGCAGCGCATTGAAATATCAGGGGGGAGTATTCCAGGCAGACTGACGTATGGGACCTTCTGGGCAGTCGTCAGCTGCTCAGGCAAAGGCAGAATCAAGAGCAAGCTGCTGGGGCCTGCATCTGAGGCCTGGCGGAGACTTGCACCTCTGCTGTGCTTGGCAGTGGCGGGCAAGGGAAGTCTGCTGAACCTGGGGATGTCCATGCAAGGTGCAGAACAAACTTGGATGTTGTCTGTTTGTGCAAGGAGCGGTATGACAGGGTGCCTGATGAGAGCAAGCCTGGCACATGCTGTGCTGCATGGCCTTCACAGCATTACTCTGGCTCTAGAGCACTGATTGTTGGACAACAAAATGCAAGGGCCTGCACCAGAGCTGCTGAAGGGCAGCCCAGATTGCCTCACCATCAAGTTTTTGTGCTGGCTGATCATGGCTGCCAGGGCCGCAAAGTGCCCCTTGACTGCCACATAATTTGTGCTGGGCGAGTCGCAAGATGAGGACTGGAAGTTACCCATCAGCACAAACACGCTGGGAACAGTGTCCAAGCCGTCAAATCCTGCACTACACACATTGCAGTGCTCAAGCAGAATACAAACAAGGAGTTGCCAGAGCCTTGACATAGGTTGCGGGGGGTGGTCTATGAACTGTGAAGCCTGTGCTGCAGCTAGGGGCATTGTTCTATGCACATTCCAGGCAATGGGGACTTGGCAATGCCTGAAGATGAGTGCGCCAAGGACTTGTCCAGCTCGTGAAAGTCTGCCCTGCCCTGAGTCTGATGTTCAAGCAGAGCGCACTGGAGGTGTACAAGCTGGTGGGCTCGTGAGGGGCCCACAATCTTTAGGGTGCCCGCTGCTGCTGTGACTACCAGCGTTGCAGCCAGGGGCACTGTTCGGGCAGGGTCCTGCAAGCTTGTGCAAGCGCGATGCAAGCAGGAATTGCGCCTGACTACAGTGCCAAGGAGGCCTGCACTGCAGGCAAGGCAAGACTTCCACAGATGGTGCAGCCTACATGGGGCCTCCAGCAGCTCAGGAGCCTGATGAACAGCTCAGGAGCCTCTGATCACATGCAGCAAGCAGTGTGGGGCATGCCTGACTGGCATCACCGGGCAGCAGGGCAACAGCTGCAAACTAGATCACAAAAGTGACCTCAGTGCAGGAGTGACAGCCAGTGTGGCCTCATCAGGGAGCAGGGGACCCCTGTGTACACAGTATGTGCTGCCAGCCAGGTCCACCAGAGACAGCGCACCCTTCCCAAGCCAGCACAGGAGAACAGCATTGGTGCACACCTGTGAACAGGGTCTGTAGCTGGTCCATTACTTCTGGGCTGTCCAGCCACACATCTGACAGCACCACCATACGGTCATTCCCTGCAAGCAGCTCAGCATTGGCCAGTTCCTCCACCTGGCTTGGCCGCAGGTCGCTGCCCCCAAAAAAGCTGACGCCCTGCAGGGCAGCCACATCTGTTGGACAGCAGGCAGCCGCATGTCACCCAAGCTACTGCCCTTGCAGGTGCAGCAGTGATAGGTGTTACATGCCATACCACCAGCATGGCCATGGCTGTAACCTCTAGAACTCTATGGAAGGCATGTCTTCCTTCAAAACCTGTCGCTGTCTCTGTAGCACTGCAGCCTGTGCCATGGAACAGCAGTGGCCCCCGACAAGATGATGAATTGCATAGCAAGACATCAGGATAGCGGTCACCTTGATGGCAGCTTGTGCTGCATCCCGATTCTCAACGGGAGGGAAGCCCAGGGCAGCCACCTTGAAAATGTCTCTGTGGTCAAGCTCTCCTTCTGTCACCACCACACAGTTCTCTGCGGCAGCACACAGCACCTCCAACACACTAGCTCTTCTCCGCTCTCCTGCGACACCATCTCACACCACCAGCATTGCACAGTGAATGCTCACTGCAAGTGCAGTCCACATAGGCATGCCTTGATAAAGACTGCAGGAGGTGCTTGGTGTCTGACCCCCTTGCTGCAGGGGGGCCTGTATGTCTGCGCTCTGTAGGCTCTGCTGAGCTTTGCAAGACTGAATGGGCACCAGATGGCTCAGGGACCTTGCTCGTGGCAGACCTGTGTAAAAGCCTTCTGTGGTCTCTGCATGGGTCAGGTCAAGCTGCAGGCGCCCAGAAAGGTCCTCCAGGAAGTACTTGCCATCCTCCAGCTGGCTGATGCATCCCATCACATAACGCCTCTCCCCGGTGCAGCCCAGCAGGGCCTTGATCTCTGACAGCTGCATGGCACACAGGATGGTGTGGCCACAACAGCAGCAGCACCCCACACAGCCAGCAGTGCCTGAGTCTCTGCCCATAGCGTTGCAGGTGCAATGGTGGGGGTGCTATCTCATAGTTCACAAATTGTCTCAGTGGTGCCATGAGGTCCCCATCTCAGTATCTAACCCCAGCTCAGCCCAGCAGAAGCTTGATCTTTGAGAGCTGCACGGCACCCAGCATTGTCTGAGAGGCCAGACACAGCTGTGATGCATGTCGGTGGCTGCACAGCCACCCAGGGAAGAGCGCCTGACTGCAATAGGGTGACAACAAGCATGGCCTGAAGCGAGGGTCGACCCATCTGGACATGGCACGGCTGCAGCTAAACACAGCGCCTGGCAAACAGTGCTGTGGGGATGCATCAGGCCCATCTGGCAACGGCGGCAGCCTCACTGAATTCAGTGCCTGGCTCACCTCGCAGTAGTCCTGGTGGCTGCCTCCCATCCCGCTCAGAGCAGGCTTGTTGAACAGGGGGTGCCGCCGCAGACGCTGCTGCAGGATGAGCAGCCTGTCCAGGTACAGCTGGAGCTTGTCCTGCAGGTGGTGAAATTGTTGAGTGTGCTGCAGATGTGGGGCAGTGAGACTGGCCACTCTGAAAGCAGGCACAGTGAGGCGGTCGAGGACGTGGCAGCACATATGAGCATGTATACAGCGCGCAGCACATTCCTGCCAGGTGGGCAGGCTAGCAGAAGCCGGACGTCATCAGCTGCTGCTAGGGAGCTGTGCCGGTGCTCGTGCCTCAGCCAGACATGCTGCTGCAGAGATCCACTCTCAAAGCAATCATGAGGTGGGCTGTAGCATTTAATAATCACAGGCAACCCTGTGCAGCTGGGAAGCTGACTGCAGCCAGGTCGCTGGCACATCTGCTGCAGGATGCACCTTGGCGTTGCCGTGCAGGGTAGGAACCTCCTTGCAGGGGTAGAAATGCTGCCTGATGACATCAAATTTTACACGGGGCGTCTCAAAGGCTGAGATGACTTCCATGAGCTCCAGCTGTGAAGGCTCCCCCACCCAGCTGGCCAGCGCCTGCTCCACCATGGGTGCTGTGACCTTCACCGGATCCTCTGCACCCAGCAATGAGGGCTTCTTGTGACAGGGCCTGCTCTGACCTGGACGCACAGAGCAGAGTGCTTGCCTGCTGAACCCATTGCCTCCTTCACAGCTGCCACTACAGCCATGACCATGTCCCTGCCAGCATTGCTCTCGTTGACACGAGTCTGAAGGAGCTTGATAGCAGCAGGGTCAAGGGACAACTGTTCGGTCCGGAACTCTGCTATAATCTCATGCCTCAACATGTGAGCCATGCTGAACAGATCAGGCTCAACAAACAATGTGCAACAGCTTTGGCGGCAAATCAACGGGAAGTGGCCTATTGTTTGCCTTTGACCTTGCAAAGAAGTTTACTTTGCTATCCCAGTGCTTACAACAGTGCTGTGCAAATGCAGCCGTGCTGTGCAAATGCAGCTGTGCAAATGCATTTCAAGGAATATCTGTGAAGTCTAAAAGGAGAGCAAGTCAACATGACAAGCAGATAGGGAAGTCCTCAGTGCTGTGCAGTAATGCCCAGTCCTTGCAACGCAGGCGGCCTCCACTAACCGGTGGCATGCATAATCATTTTGTTCTCTAATCAAGGTTAGCGACTGGGGTTATATGGGAGGGCCCATGTGTTTTGCAGTTCCCGGGGGGGAGACTAGAGACAAGGGATCAATATGGGGGGATTAAGCTACCTCGTTGAGGTGTCGAGGGTCTATTGGGTACCTGTTCAGATGCCAAGCTCTGCATTCAGGCCAGGTAGTGCATATTGATCCTGCTGCCTGCTGCTGGAGGGTCCTGAGCTAGGAGAGAGGGGATAAGACCGCGGCATCGTATTTTCGAGGGCTTGCAGGGAGTGCATGGCCATGGAGCCCCCTGGCGTCATCAGTAACCTGCTGGACAGGTTGTTCAGCTGGGCCTGCCCCATGCTGGCCAGGCTGCTGCCCGACCCTGACGTCCCCAACCCCAGGCTGCCTGGCACTTCACCTGAAACAGCGCAGCAGACAATAGTGGACTGCTGTCTCAGACAGTGCGATGTCCCCGTGGGGCGCAGCAGGGTAGTGGCTGGGCATCAGGAGCTGCTGCCCCTGCAGGCACCGCCTGTGGGCTTGTGCTCATGCCAGCACAAGGAACACAGAGGACAGGGCACAAGGAAGCAGCACGCAGGGGCCTGGGCGGCCGGCACACAGCATGTCAGCAGCGAGAAGCAGTCCCCGTGCAGACTCACCCAGGTTCCCCGGCATGCCTGACAGGCCGCCGGAGGCCACTCCCGAAGCCATCAGGCTCCCAAAGTCCTGATTGGGTGGTACATCTGTCAGCGCAGGTGGCACAGTGCCATTATTGTTGTTAGAGGTGAGGGATGCCAGCGCACCTGCAGGCGCCAGGGGCCTAAGTCAGGCCAAACAGCAACATCCTATTTGCAGCCACGCCTGGCAGGCGCTCAAGGGTCAAGCTGTGGCTGCGTGAGCAATGACATGCACACTGCAGGCCTGTTGCTTACTCTGGTCGCCATCTTCGGCTGCAATCCAGGAGCACATGGCCAGGGTGTCAGGGGTGTATGGGTAGGCCTGAACTATGCACTTGGCCACTTGTGTGGGCGACAGCATCTGCACAAAGCACAGCAGACTCAGCTAGGTGGCCATGTTGTGCTCCATGGACTGTGACACACAGAACAGATTGGCATGCACATGACTGCAAGAGGTTAGGTGCAGGGTGCAAGGTGAGACTGTACATGGTGCATGAGCGACAAGTACCATGGATGATGAGTGGCTGAGCAGCGGTCTCACATGTTTGAACAGAGTGGATATCCAGTCCAGCTTGAGCACGTGCTCCTCCCTCAGGTTGCGCTTCAGCCTATCTATGTACTCTTGGGTCTTCAGAAACTGAATTGCAGTGTGGCGTGCCCCAATGGCTGAGGGCATGGCGTCCTGTATGGCAGCATAGCCCAATGAGACGCTGCCAGCAGCGTGCAATGGGGCAGTTGCAAATGAACGCAGCACTGAAGCAAGGCCCAGCCAATGAAGCATAGCATCAAAGCTGCAGCCCACAACCTCCAGAGTCAAGAACGCTACGGCTCTGTGCTGCACCACCAGCAATGCAGGCATGTAGGGTCTGGTCTGAGGCCTGTAACGCCAGGACAGCGGCACAACACCTTTCATGCCTGTATGTCGCAGGCAGGTGTTTACCATGAGCGTGTGGTGAATGTCCCTGCGCTGCTCGATGATGACATTCAGCTTGACAATGAACAGCTGCCGCAGCTGCGCCAGCTCCTTGCGCTGCTCCTGTGACAGGCCCAAGCTCCTCTGCAAAGGTGGCGGAGGCAGGGGTCACCAGATGTAGCAGCACGCAGCCTCTGCTGCAGGCCAGGAACTTGGGCACCACTTGAGTGCAATATAGCAGCATTGTGCCACCAAGGTGTTCAAGGAGACAGCACCTGCTGATATCGGATGCAAGCAGAGGCACCACAGAAGGCTGATGGTTGAGGTCCAGCCTCGCCAGCCAGTCCCCCAGGCGGTGCAAGCAGCCTCACCGCCAGCTGCAACCACATCTCTGGGTTTTCCTGGGAGGGCGCAGCCGTGCTGTCCTCCATCTTGAAGGCGACAAATGACTTGGTCACCAGCGGATTGCTGATGGCTACCCTCATGCTCAAGATGGTCTGCAGGCAATCATTGAAACGTGTGTCCATGCTGCTGTGGAGAGCTCAGGCAAGCAAGTGGCTCAATCACTGCCGCTGCAAAGCTGGCGCGAGGTGCAGGCCGCCACAGCCCCCAGGTCACAGGACAGGACAAGGCGTCGGCGCCCTCGTCTGTCCACTCAGACTGCCTGGAATCCACAGCAGCTTGGCAGAAGTAGGTCACCAGCCCTATTGGCAGACGTTCGTGAGGTGCTAGACTGCAAGCAAGTGGCTGGGCCATTCTGTCGCGCAGCTGCTGCTGCCTGCAAAGCAGAACTGGCCCTCACCGCCTCATTCACCAGGCGCTTGATGCGCTCAGTGATACTTTCATTGTCAGGCTTCCTCCCCTGCTCCAGCAACGCCATGGCCAGCTGTGTCACATACTCCTGCAAGCAGAACCCGACGTGGGGGCCTGGCAACAACAGTGATGGTCTGGAGGACTGGCATGCTTCAAGCCATGCTGCATTGCTGCCAAAGCAGCTGCAGAGCCATCACAGCTGCCTGCACTGAGTGCAGAGTGCATGTGGGGGCCGCACTGTTGGCTCAATTGCAAACAATGAACTGCTCATGTATAAGATATTTCAGAAGAGCCAGAGCAAATTCAGCTACCCTGCTGCCAAGCAGCAGCCCTGGATTGCCACATGCAACCTGCTTCAGAAGCATTGCAAGGCAGCAATTGACCCTGCAGACTGCATGTGTGCAGGGTGCCATCAACAGGCCCGATCTGGCTCAAACTGTCGCCTTACTGCAAAGTCTTGGCATGAGATGAGTTGGAGGCCTGTGTTCACCTTCCAGATCTTGACCAGGTCCTCCCGAGACATCTGTTTGACCTGCGCAGGGCTAAGCTTCATGGGGCTCCCGTCCCGCACAGTCAGTGTCAGGTCATCCTGGAATGTGCCTGCCAAATCGTCATCAGCTGCACCAGCCAGAGCCTGCAGGATAAACAGCTGCTGTAGGTCCCTCAAGCAGACACTGAGGGCACACACGCCAAATAACTGCCCACAGACACAAAGGCAAACCCTGGCAGGGTTTGCAGCAGCCCACACCTGCATGCCGCCATGGCACAAGGGCACATATTTGCCGCTGTGCTGTGTGTTAAGGTGTGTCAGGCATTGCATTCAGCGCGGCAAGAGTCAGGTGCCACATGCTGTGGCAGAGCAGCAAGCCCTACTACTAAGTGGAGGATGAATGCATCATTGTCAGGCAGAATTGGGTAAGGAGAGGTTGTCAACTCACTGCAGGCGCCTGGGGCATCTGCTCAAGCTGCTCGTTGCGCATCTGTACCACCCTGATCAGGATGCTGCAGCGGCTCTCCAAAGAGGCTTTGTCCTGCAGCAGCTGCGAGATGCGCTGGTTCTGCTCCGTCACTTTGTTCTCCAGCTCTGACACCTTGTTCTGCAGCGCATGGGGGGCAGAGATGTGACTTCAGGGGAGGGCATTGACCTGCCAGGTCATGTGAGGGCCATTTATGGGGGCAGACCAGCGAGATGCTCCTGTCAATTCAGACGCTGCTGCCCACCCGCTGACGCTCCCGAAAACGTCTCTGCGCCTCACGATTCTTGGCCTGCAAGCCCTCATTGCGCTGCGCCTTGCTATGCTTGCTGCCGCTGACCTGCCCTGAAGGGCTGTCGCTGTCATTGCCACTCTCCATGAGCAGCCAAGAGGGTCCACAATGCGCTCTGTGGCAAGACACTGCAGGCTTGAGTCTGCAACAGATGCTCGGCCCCGGACCCACGAGAATTCAAAGTAATTTTCTTACTCACCAGCACTCCTGTCCTTGCTGCAGAATGAAGATACAGATGGTTGTCTGTCACTGCGCTCGGCAAAATCTAGTGATGTACTTGGCTGCAGAAGCCACGTTCTGTACTGAATGGCTCGAATACTGTACTGGGGTGACAGGAAGGAGAGATGCGCCCCCACACAGACACAGACCGTGTTTTGTCAGAATAGCAGCATGATAGAAGTCAGAAATAGAGGTCACACATGATGACATCACATTTTGCAGGTGATGTTTGGAAACGTTTTGCAGTCAGTGAAGAGGCCGCTGAGGTCAGATGAACTGTGCCACCTGAAAAGCAAAGAAGCCCTGCGAGCTGGCAGCTAGGCCACCTTTATTGAAGTTGAGGCCGTCTTTCATGGTCAAGCCTGTGCAGCAGGTAGGTCAGCTGCACCTCCTTGGTGAGGGGCATCACAAATTGCTCATAGAGCTGCGCTACAGTCTCGGGCTCCACTTTGTAACGGGGTGACTCCGCCCCATTGCTGCTGAAGGGGTTGAAGTGATCGTCGTTCACTTCATCCTGACCGTACATGGCGGCCTTGCGGCGCACCCGGTCCACCACCTGGCAAGCCAGGAGTTCAAGTGGTGACTCCCAGCAGGAAGCTGCACTATAAGCCAGACCTGATTCTGCACAAGAGCCCCAATGCAGCTGCTGAGCAGTGCCACCAGCACGCATCAACCCTTGCCGCACCTTCCATCAGGCGGAGGCACACTGCTGCCAGACTGGACCCTGAAGGAAGGCATTGCATGCAATGGGCAAAGCCATCACCAGGTATCAGCCCCTGCTGCAGATGCGCCTGGCACTGCACAGCAGCTGGGAAGCAGCGCTTGGCACCTTGCGCTCGACCGTGCGGTCAGTGAGCAGCGCCATCAGCCCCTCCCGGTCCTGCTTCCGTATGAGCTCCATGTAGTCTGCTCCCTGCCCCCTGCGGCTGAGCGGGACATGGTGGCCATCAGAGTGGCTTGCACCCAGCTGTCTTAGCCCAAGCTGCGCTGCACACTGCACACTGCCAGCAGAACGTGCACCTGGTGAGACATTCTCTGGGGCAGGACCATGCACCACACTGTCCCACAGTGGCCAGTCTGTGCCCAGCCGCCATGTGCACCGCTAAGTGCAGCCACATCTGGCAACCATCGTGTTTTGGCAGGTCAGAGCGGCCACTCTGCAGTGCGTAGTGTGCACACTCACTCTGCTGCCCAAGTCAGCCCCCACACACCTGAACTTGGCCTCGGCCACGAACTTCCCATAGTGGATGCGCTTGGACAGGGCTTGCAAGCACAAGACATCGCCCATGGCTGAGGAACCATAGTTGTTGTCATCCCCTGGCTCTGTGATGCCAGGAAGCAGCCTTTGCAAGTACAGGTCCATGATGCGCTCATTGACGTTGATGGCTTTGGAACCCGGAGCCAGCACCTGCACACAGGAGTGCGTGTTTTGCTTGAATTCTCAGCAGAAGCAGCAGGAGCTGCAGGTATTTTTGGAAAGCATGCTGCCCGCTCCACATAGGGGCTGTACAAAGAGGCAGCATTGAGCTTTGCCGGCAGGCTCTCAAAGCTGTGGCGAAATGCCCCACCTGAGCATACTGGATGGGTGGCAACACCAGCGGTGGCACCTCGTTTGGAAAGAAGGCCTGCTCATCAGGACTGGTGTACCTCCTGCAGCACAAAGTGACAGACCAGGTCACGCTGCTGGTACTGCGGGCCCAGCCTGCCTGGGCAGGCATGGGAGGGCCAGCAGCAGCAACAAAAGAGCCCACTGCACACATGGGGCCCTACTGGCGAAAGGGGATGTTGCTAGGCAGCCTGCCTGCCCTCCATCGGCATGTGCCTGGCATGAATCACACAGGCATCCTGCAAGTTGACGAGAACCCAACCTGCACAGGGCAGCCACCATGCCTACCTGATCTTACCGTGCACCTGCTCGGTCTCCCTGAGCAGGTACTCCAGCAGGCTGTACCGTTGCCCAGAGGCATTGAAGCCTGGCACTGGAATGGCATCTGGCTCATACACTGCAGCATTCCTGGCAAATTGTGCCCGCTCAATCAGGCTGAAGATGATGGTGTCCTCCTGCCGAATGAGTGTCTGCCGGATGTTGTCCAAGGAGAGGACCTTGCTGAGGTCTGCTGAGGGCCCCAAGTCGGGGTGCATCACGCCAGGTGCAGCGTCGCTGATAGTGTGTGCGGCGTGGACTGCCCCCACCTGCAGGGCCTCCGCAACGCTGTGCATTGCCAGGGTGCATTTCAGACAGACATCATGTGCCTACGCAGGTGCCAGCTGCCAGGCGAAGGCCAGGGGATGAGTACAATTATCATATCCGGATTCTCATCACCAACCTCATCGGATCTGAAGCCTCTTCTGACAGTGCACCAGTGAGTGAAGGCCTGTGGGCTGTCCTGCCCCTTTCCAGCTCTGCCCCTGGCAAGGCAAGTGGTGCAGGGAACGAAGTTTGCCTTGCTGCAGACAATCCACAGCCCCATCTGTCATCTTCCTAGGCCCGGTGCTGACGGCTCCATGCTGTTAACAGTTCGATTTGACCTAAGGTTGACTTTGACCTCAGGCCTGCTGCCAAGCTGTGAGTGTGAGTATGAAGTTGGAGGGGAACGCATGATTTCATGATCATGGAGCCTGCAGGTATGATGATGAGCTGCTTTCATCAGGCTTCAATGTAACACATATCACCGAGAGTCTGAGCTGCTTGCTGAACATGCAGGCCTTGCCAATCCCCTCTTCCAGGCTGGCTATCACCCAGATCCGCAGTCCCCTGCGTGGAGCTTGTGGGCAGCTCAAGACAATGCTGCGTTTTCCCCACATGTCAGCACCAGCAGCAGCAGCCATGGCGCGCAGCACAACCAACAGGAGCTGGCGGTGGTGGCACAGCCAGAGCACAACAGATTCCAGCTGCCTCCAGAAGCGCTTTGGCTTGGTGCGAATTCTGATGGTCCCTCAGTCACCAACATGTCTGCACAGCATGCTATTGGCCAAGTGGTACATCAGATGCCAGCATTGATGGCAGCATAACCTGTGCCTGCTGCAGGTGATGGTGATCCCATGGCGACAGACGCCCCAGAGACGCTTGTGCAGCAGTTTGCGAATGCGACTGCGGAGTTGATGGACACGATGGCCGCCTCAGATGCACAAGACCCATCCAACAGCAGCATCAAGGGCTGCCTGAGCGCCTTTTCAGACATCTGTCTGCAGCACGCAGGGGAGCTCAGGTGAGGGCCCGGGCGTGCTGCAGCTTGCATGCAGCTCAGCTGGGGCAGCATGCCTGCAGCGCTAATGTGTCAGGCTGTCTCAGTATAGCTTCAGGATGATCCAGCCTGGGCTGGCAGGTAGGGAAAGGAAGAGCCTTCCTGCTGTGCTGCCAGTGGGGCTGCTGGTGTCCCCAACACTTCCAGCCGCTGTTCCCCTGGCTGTGCATCCAGGGCTTGCAACAGCCCCTGACAGTGCTCTCTTCCCATCTTGCCACTGGATGCCACACACACCTCATGCTTTTTGAGATCCCGGCACTGCTCACTTGTGTAGACAACATCCAGCACAACACGCAGGCCCATCTTGTGTGGCGACTGCACCATGGCCATGTGCTCTTGCATCCTGGCTGGGCCATCAGAAGTGGAGGCATGGCTCCCCTTCATACCGCCACAGTGCACTGGGTCGCTGCACTGGTCAAGCCATTGAGCAGGAGGCAGCCAGGCGCTGGGCAAGCTGCTACTTGGTGGTAGTGATCCTGCTGGCGGTCGCAGGCTCAGACAGCACAGGCAAACACAATGCCACCATCTCAGATTGATCCGCCATGGCGGGTGTCTGCTCAATAGGGGCTCCCAGTTCCAGGCAGTGCTGGTATCTTAATGTCAGGGACCATGTGGACAGCTGGTGCCCCAAGCTGGCCTCAGCTAGAGCACTATGGCCATCACAAGCCCTGCGAGTGCAGGCAGGCATGGGCTGGGGGTGTCTTTGAGCGCCAGGACCTCGACAAGAGGGCTGCTGCGCTGGACCAGGAGGCAGCTCTCTGGCAGCTCATGCTGCAGGTGCACGCTGAGACCTCCAAAGACTGGCCTGGAGGCCGCCTCAGGGGCAAGGCATGCAGCCAGGTTCACAGACAGGTGGGCGGCTGTGGCATGTCTGTCTGCTGCAGGCAGGCGGGAGAGGCACAACCTTGTGAGCTCTGCACCCTTGCTCTGCAGGTGGCCAGCTGCATTGGCACGGACTTCAAGCTGAACAAGGCTGCCAGGGTGGTTGCCTGGCTGGAGACGCTGGCTGCACAGAGCCTTGCTGACACGGAACAAGGTGACTGTCACGTCATGACGCACTGGGGTCGGCACCTTGTTGACTGCCTCTGCAGTGGTGATGCCGGTGCACCTTCCTCTGTACTGCCTGTGCAACACTGGGGGTGATGAGGATGGTGCAGCCCAGGGCTCTTCATGACAGCCTGCCAACTGCCATCATGAGGCAGCCCTGCCGGCCTTGTAGAGGGGCTCAGCCAGGACGCAGGCCTCTGGCGCAACACGCGACGTGAGCTGGACACCGCCGTGCAGTCTGATGGGCACCTGGCGCAGGAGCTGGATCCAGACGCAACATCTAGGTACACAGATAGCTCTCCGCGTCAGTGTCCAGGTGGCACAGCCTGCTGGCCTATTGCAGGCCTGCAGGCTGCAAGCTGCTGCGGCCAGCCAGCCATTCTTGGAAGCACAGTGTCAAGGCAGGGAGACAGGCTGCACAGGCCAGTTGGCTGCAGCAGCCCACCAGGAAGCTGTACTGGGATGGTCAGCTTCACTAGTTGGACTGTGCAAATTCCCTGCCTGCCTGGCACGAGTGGCCCCCACGGAGTATGTCCTGTGCAGGGTGCCTTGCGATGTAGGGGCAGCATGCCTGTCGATCGAGGTCCCCGCCAGGTGTGACTGCGGTTCAGGACCAGGGCCTGCCTTGCCGACCTGACTGCTGCCCACCGCAGCGCATCTTGTTCAGGGCAACCTGCAATGCAGGGGCAGCATGCGCCACCCAGTGAGCTCCCCATCATGGACTGCTGCTGTACAGGACTGAGACCTGCCTTGCCGACCTGGATGCTGCCAATGAGGCGCGCCTGCTGCGCCACGTGTGGCGGCGCCTTAGGGCAGGGCGCCTTGACGATGCCTGTCAGCTGTGCGCACAGTGCAATCAGCACTGGCGGGCGGCCTCCTTGGGAGGCGCTGGGCAGTGGGGTCCCACACCTCTTGGTGAGCTCAGGCAGCTGCGCCCCAGACTGGTCCCAAAGCGGCTGCTCATGGTTCACCAAGTGTCCAACATGCTGGCCTGCAGCAACATCCCTGCCTTGAGAGCTCTTTGCCCATGACTGAATGGCCTTGTACCGGGACTGCGCCTCATGGCTGTGTGCACCGAGGCCATTTGTGCTCAAGGCTGCAGGCACGTGAACGTCGGCATTTCGTGTCCTTTGCAGAGATTGTGCCAAGCACCTGGCTCATGCCTGCAAATGGCAGCGTCTCCCTCTGACACTCGGCTTTTTGCCTGGTGGAAGTGTGATTGCATCCTTGGCCATGCTTCAGGTCCTTGGGCAACCACATGCAGCAAAGTGCGTGCCATGTCTACAGGCTTCTCAGCGCAGCAGCAGACCGCTGTCGAGGACCCCGAGGGGCTCAGCGTTGGGTTGGAGGCACAGGGGCCTGGCCAGCGCTTTCTCTGGCGCTGGGCTTGCTGCCAGGTGGGCCAGAGCTGGCACTTGGCCACTCTATCCCCACAGCCCAGTCAGAAGAGGTTCCCTCTGCTCGCCTGTCAGAGCACAGCCGCCGATTTGGTTTCTGAGGCCCGCTGCTGTTGCCATTCTTTCCGGGAGTGCGCCGTAGCCCTGCCCTCTCCCAGTGTGGACTGCAGTATGTGGCTTTACTGTCACAGCAGCTCAGGTGCACCTGCCTTCTTGGTTTCCATCCTGGTCAAACCCCACAACTACTTTTCAATGCAGCCTGCCTCTGCAGGCATTTGAAATGATCTCAAAGCAGCGCGGCGTCAGCAGGCACAGCAACAGCAGCAGCAATGAGGCTGCCCGCATGGAATGCGCCATCTATGCTTTCCTGGGCGCCCAGCTGCCAGGAATGCTGCCGGTGAGGCTATCCCCCAAGTGCTGCTATTGCTGCGCAGCTCTGACAGACGTTGTGCACATGAGGAAGCAGCTAGGCTCCTCAAGCTGTGATGGGGCAGTGCCCACTGGCAGGCATCAGATGGCGCCTGCCACTCGCCGCACGACCTGAGCCAAGGTGGAAGGTTGCTCTGATTGCAGTCCAACATCATCACTGCCTCAGCCTGGAACTTGCAGAACACTTGTCAGCCGCCTCGTTTACAGTCCTCACCTGAGCCCCAGTGACGCCTGCTTGCATGAGATGACCCGAGGCCAGCCCAGCAGCATTTGGGACTGGCAGGTCTCTGCACCAAAGATCTGCTCAAGGCGCATTTGCTGGCTTCCACATACTGTGTCATTCTTTGCAGGCCTGTGAGGGGTGGAGGGACATGGCCTGGGCGCATACACGCTGCTGGCTGGAGAGCCGCATAGATGCAGCCCTACTGGAACAGAGCAGGGCCAGCGGTGCTGTCGCCTGGGTGGGGGGCATGCCTGCACGACAAGCATGCTGCTGTCCACTGTCCAGGCGCCATTCCACTGCCTGCAGCATGGCCGCTGGGTTGACCCACAAATGTCAAACGCTGCACTCACATTGGTGTGCGGCCCAGCTCCTGGACAGTATCCTGTACACGGAGGCAACTTGCTGCTCACCTTCTGTGCCAGGCCCTCTCCCAACCCTTGTTGGGCGGCCATGCTCAATCTGGCTGCATCCCAGGATGCCATGCAAGACTCTGATGGAGGCAGTGACTTCTGTGCAGGGCATCAACTCACTGAGCGCCTCTCAGGCGCTCCTAGATGACCCTGAGCGTCCGCGGCAGCTTGGGCATGCCATTCATGATGGCGCTGCCGTGCAGCAAGCTGCCACGGTGAGCTCTTGTAGGCAGGCATGTGCTGTCATCCTTGCTTTGTTGCTCTTGCATGCTTGCTGCCATGATGCCTGGCTGTTGACAGGGATTTCAAGCCAGGATGGCTGGGGAAATCGACTAGATTGCCTGCTGCCGGCACTCAGGTTTCCCATGCCCTTGCCCTCAGCTGAGCGTGCACTGGGCATGCGCGTGTGTGTCTGGCGTCAGGGAGTGTCCCTGCCCTGTGCAGCATGAGGGGAGGCGCCGTCTCATGGCGCTGCACTGCCCTGCAGGGGGAGGGACGGCCCCAAGATGTTCCAGGGCTGCTGGAGGCTGTGGAACAGGACTGCTCCCAGGCAGGGTTGCCACTGCCATCTGACTGGCAGGTGCTGAAGGACATAATCGCAGAGCGCTGGAGAGCCCTGCTCGCGGAGACGATGCCGGCATGGGTGCAGGTGGGGCCCGAGATCTCACAGGTGTAACAGCAGCCATGCATGATCTGGTCTGTGTGTGGCGGCCCTGCAGGACTGAGACTCTCACTGAGCAGTGGGGACAACACTTTCATCCCTAAGGCAGTAGCATTGTGCCTGGGTACATGTGGCGAGCTTTTGCAGGACATGAGCTGTCTATGATCAGGGAGCGGGCAAAGTTTCAGCCCCTTGGCTTGGGCTGCAGGTGTGGTTGGCCAGTCCATCAGCAGCAAGTTGCTGGGGCCCAGACAGGTATAAGACGCATTCGCATGCACTCCAAGCAGCATAGTTTGCTGCTACATCTACATGCATGTGTGTATGGTCGGGTGGAGGTTCCCCAGGCATCATAAAGATGGCAAGGGAGTGGTTGGTGTGAGGGGCGCGGGCCCGGCCTGCATGACTTTGATTAGCAGGCATGTCTGCAGGCAGAACAATGCTCAGTGCTGTCGCTCAGAGTGCAACTTTGCATGCAGGCTGCGCCAGAGGGTGACCGCGACACCCATCGGCGCGTGGCAGCCCACCTGGCAGTCATCGTCGCGCAGCTGCCCACTGGGGCTCCGAAGCCCTGGGGTGCCCCAGATGCCGCAGATGCTGAGGTTCATGTGAGTCTGCATGTTGCCATCTGGCAGGTTGCTGCTGGGAGCTGCGCCTACTGGCCACTGAAGCTCCTATGCCCTGGCCTGTGCGAGTGCTGCAGAGGCCGAGCTCCACAGGCCTTGTTCCGAGTCCTGCGTTCCCTTTTGGCTGCCGTCCCTCATCGCGCCCCTCTGGTGCAGCGCTACTCTGAGCGCTCTTGTCGCCCATGATCTGCATGGTCACCGCATCTTGGCTCTGTAGGAAACGCTCAGCTACCTTGAGCAGCTGCAGCGTTCACAGGTGGGCGCCAGTGTACAGCTTGCATGGTTGCTGCAGGACTGCATGAACGGGCTGCTGGAGGCCTACTGCGAGCAGCTGATCAGGGACCAGAGCATGGACCAGGCAGCGGTGGGCAGCTATGCCCGCCTGCTGTGCCGCGGCCGCCGGCGCCCGCTGCTGGTGCGCTTCTGGCTGCAGCTGGCGGCAGGGTTCGGCCTGCAGGAGTGTCAGGCCATCTGGGACTGTGCCGTCGACGATTTTGGCGCATGGCACTGCGGGGACGTGGAGCATGCGCCCGGGGAGGAGGGGTGGTGCCTGGAGGTGGAGGAGATCGCGATGCAGGTGGGCTCCCGCACAGGCATTGGGGGACGAGCATGCAGCTCGGGAGGAGGGTTGGTGCCTGCATGTGGGACGCAGTGCGGTGCATGTGGGGCTGATGACAGGCCCTGGCACCAGCGTCCATGCTGCAGGAGCAGGTGGCATGGCCCCCCCAGGTGTCAGGCCGCCCGCCTGTGGCTCCTCAGGCCTGCACTGCTCGCCCGGCCAGCGCCGCCGCTTCAGCTTGGCCACTGCACCCCTTACACAGGATGCCTGCTGCCAGCAAGACATCCAGTCTAATCAGGCTGGGTACTGGCGCTGAAGATGCCAAGCCACAGCCTTCAGAGAATGCTGGTGGTGACGGCTATGTTGTGGTGAATATGGCACAATCGGTTGCCCCTGTTGGTGGTGGCCCTCAAAAACAGCTCAGTCAGCTAACTGGCTTGCCGAAGCTGTCACTGTCCCTGTGCAGGTGGCCGATGCGTCTGCCTCACGCCTGGAGGGCGGGCCCCTCGCACGGGTGCAGGCCTCCAGGTGGATGTCCTTCTCGCAGCAGCCCAGTACCATGGTCCGCGCGCTGAAGCACCTTAACCGCCTGAGCCGCCAGTTTGCCCTGGGGGGCACCCAGGGCCTGGCGGGCGGCGCCCACCTGTTCGCTCAGGTCAGTCTGCAAGGGGGGGGGGGGGGGGGGGG